>JADBJO010003052.1:7500-102500 GCA_016801955.1 Conus betulinus | reverse complement strand
AGATCTTCCAGTCCTCGATCTGCAGTGCCAATCACTGAACTGTGGTGGTCATTGGACTGTGGTGGTCAGTAGACTGGTGGTCAGTAGACTGTGATGGTCAGTGGATTGTGGTGGCCAGTGGACTGGTGGTCAGTGAACTGTGATGGTCGGTTGACTGTTGTGGTCAGTCAGATTTCTTTGTATTGACAAAATACATAGTGCGTTTTTGATACAAACTGTTTGTGATTTGTGTACTAATGCCTATGATGCGTTGTGTCTCTGTCGACAGTCCTATTACAACGTTGAATTCCACCAGGACCAAAGCAGTGCCCGAGGTCAGTTATTGATGTGTGACTTCATTCATTTTGTTTGTTTTTTTTTTTTTTACTTTTTTTTTTTATACATGGCAGTTACCAGTCACCAGCTAATGTTTTTGTGCTGAAGGTCACACCGCTTTCATTGTAATTCACAATCATTATCTTAGGTCACACCGTTTTCATCATAATTCACAGTTATTGTCTTAGGTCACACTGCTTTCATCATAATTCACAATCATTACCTTAGATAACACCGCTTACATCATAATTTGCAATTGTTATCTTAAATATTATCATACTATGCACACTTAAAACTGTTAATTATATATTTGTACTGTACTAGTTATGTAAGCATGTATCTGTTCACTTTGTGGGAGACTTTAAAGGGCTTGAAAGCACAGTATTCCCACCTTGTATCACCTTTCACACATACATGCATGCGCCACGTGCACACACACACACACACACACACACACACACACACACACACACACACACACACACACACACACACACACACACACACATACAACACACACACACACACACACACACACACACACACACACACACACACACACACACATACAAACACACACACACACACACACACACACACACACACACACACACACACACACACACACACACACACACAGGCACTTATGCATGCAGGCACACATACACACACGGACATGCATGTATGCATGTGCATGTATGCATGCAGACAGGAAGGCACGCCGCTTTCATCATAATTCACAGTTGCACACACACACACACACACACACACACACACACACACACACACACACACACACACAGAGAAGATATCTCTCAGTACTCTTCATACACATATAAACTTGACCCGATACTTCCACTCTCATTCAGACTCATTAAACGCTGGCAAGCGGTCTTCCACAGAAAGTGGCGCCGCCGTTCCAAGTTCCAGACCAGTCACTGGGAGAAAACCCGACGTCAAATCCCCCCCAAACCAGAAATAACTCGACCCAAACCTGAAACATCGGCACAAAGGCCGGACATGAAACCAAAACCTCAAGCTTGGAAGAACGCGAAAACAACACCTGCCGGCGCCGTGTATGCTAACCCATCAGCGCCCAGCGAAGGTGGCCGACATGTCGCAGCGCGACAGATGTCCTCCCCGACTGCTGGGTCCAGCACCCCTCCTCTGCAGGACAAGAACAAGCCCAGACACAGGGATCAGCACAATTTTCTCGCTCAGGAAGACTCCGAGTTCCCCAAAATTGGCAAGTCTGGCTCGGCGGGCCGCTCTGCCATGAGGCAGAAGACGCGGCCAGTGGCAGCGCAGATGTCTGCAGGGTCACAGGAGGTCAGAAGGACGCAGGGAGTGGAAAGGCAAGAGAAAGGTGGAGGTGCTGAAGAAGGAGCGGTGTATGAGGTTGTGGATAAAAGCAAGAAGGCAAACGCAGTGGGTAAGTGCCTGAATGGACAGAGAATGAACGAACGAACAAACGATCAAACAGATTTGATTTAAGTAGGGCTGAATGATTGGAGAACGAACAAACAGATTTTATTTTAAGAGGGTAATGGATTAAGCGTGAACATTTTTTTTACATCCAGCTCTCTGGGCAACACCACAATTACATATGTAGCAAGAAACAAAACCAAACATTATAGTAAAAGAGAAAACACGCAACATTCAGTGCATGAGTGAATACATATGAAAAAAGAAAAGAATCCATTTACCAAAAAAAAAAAAAAAATGAACTGGAGAGAGAGAAGGAGAGGAATGAATGAGTTAAGAGAGAGAGAGAGAGAGAGAGAGAGAGAGAGAGAGAGAGAGAGAGAGAGCATGTACGTGTGGGTTTTGACTACACACATGTCGGACAGGACATGTAGTTTGTTGTATTTTGTTGTAACTGACATCAAGATCAGAGTGGCAGAGCTGCCATGCCTGTATATGGAAGACTTACCAGTGTGTTCATTGGACTTTTGTTTGCCTTCATGGCCATGCAAAACAGTGTAGGAAGAGAGAAGAGTGAAAGAGAAACATAGAGTTAACTCTTTCTATACTAAGGACCACAGTGTAGGAAGAGAGAAGAGTGTGAAGAGAGAAACATAGAGTTAACTCTTTCTATACTAAGGACCACAGTGTAGGAAGAGAGAAGAGTGAAAGAGAAACTAGAGTTAACTCTTCTATACTAAGGACCACATATCCAAATCCTTATGTTTACAACCATTGTATACTAAGGACCGCATATGCGGTCCACAGCTTTGGAATTTTTTTCCGAAGTGAGTGACCTTTTGTATGAAACTTCTTGTTACATATAGCTCCTGCATACTAATTAGAGTGCAGGCATACTGGTGGCTTTGGCTTTACAGGCTGAATGCTCACTAGCAGACACTTTTCATGCCACATCATCAGCTTGGTTTGACTTGACGTGGCAACATGGCATCATCTGCTACTCTATCAAGCACGCGTGGTGAAAGAAACGTTACAAATCTTCATTACAATGTGTCTGACGCCCGTGTGAATTGTTTCAAACAGTCGAATAATTTCAGGACATAAAACCAGTTAATGTACATTTTTTTGTTCATAGGGTGTGTGTACCACCGCTATTTTTACATGACATGCAAAATCGCATTTTCTTTGTCATGCGTACTGTATTGCCAAATATATAGAAAAAAAATTAGCTATATTGTTTGTTGTTCCTCAATCATTTATAAACATAACTGGAAAAAAATCCCAAGTCTGTGCTTTTTTTTTTTTTTTTTTTAATGATGTTTTGAAAATATATAGAGAAATAGTCAGTTTCTGGGGAAAGTAATAGCTAGTATAGAATGAGTTAAAGATGGATTTTTTAAAAATTAGCATTTTAAGAAATGAGAATGAGCAGATTTCACTGGAACCGGGATGCTCATGATGGAATATGATGATGTCATTTTAAGATCTGAAAGTATTGATTGAAAAGAGCACTCCCTGGATGTATGCGATCTCTGCCATTCACACCTGTCTTTTTTCTTAAAAAGTTAGCTCAGTGAAAACACAGATATCTGTAAAAAGTTCCTGACAACAAGCAGCCATCAGCAGCATTCTGAGCTTATAATCTTTGGAAGAAATGGTCCGACTTACAGCATCGTGAGTCTGTTCTGAGCAGGTATGGCAGCTGAACAGAAGTCAAGATAGAACTTGCTCTGGACATGTCTACTTTGATAGGGTTAGGCGTCATCTGAAGAACAGATCTGTGAGCTTTCCCCGAGAGGGATAAGGCTACAAATCACCGAAGGCATCCATGCTTCCATATGGATATGTGAGAGATGGCCACTGTCAGCATATCTGGAGTGAAAAATTGGGCGCTGGGAAAGAAAATACTTCAGACAGAATTTCTGCACCTTATGCAGATAACGTTTTTAAATGAAATACTGTCAAACATCCATCCTTCCATATGTATATGTGAGGTGGTGACTTTCAGCAAATCAAGTGAAAAATTAGGTGCTGGAGAAGGAAATATTTCAAAGAGATTTTCTGCGGCTTATTGAGGTAACATAACAAATTACTATCAGGCTGTGGGTTGACATCAGCACTGGCAGACGAGAACCGCTTGCTGTGATCAATGCCGCTTGCTAGTGCCCAGATCTTTAGTTTGCATAGAACGGGCCTTCCTCTCGCCCAGATCTTTAGTTTGCATAGAAGGGGCCTTCCTCTCGCCCAGATCTTTAGTTTGCATAGAAGGGGCCTTCCTCTCGCCCAGATCTTTAGTTTGCATAGAAGGGGCCTTCCTCTCGCGCCCAGATCTTTAGTTTGCATAGAGAGGGGCCTTCCTCTCGCGCCCAGATCTTTAGTTTGCATAGAAGGGGCCTTCCTCTCGCCCAGATCTTTAGTTTGCATAGAAGGGGCCTTCCTCTCGCCCAGATCTTTAGTTTGCATAGAAGGGGCCTCCTCTCGCCCAGATCTTTTAGTTTGCATAGAACGGGCCTTCCTCTCACCCAGATCTTTAGTTTGCATAGAACGGGCCTTCCTCTCACCCAGATCTTTAGTTTGCATAGAAGGGGCCTTCCTCTCACCCAGATCTTTAGTTTGCATAGAAGGGGCCTTCCTCTCGCCCAGATCTTTAGTTTGCATAGAACGGGGCCTTCCTCTCACCCAGATCTTTAGTTTTGCATAGAACGGGCCTTCCTCTCACCCAGACCTCTTTAAAAACACAGCGGAGTGTGAAATGTCCCCAAAGCAGACAGACTTCTGGATCGACAACATAAAAACCTGGACTGGTTTCAGCACTGCTACTACCTTATCATGTGTGACCGAGGGTAGACGTCTGTGGATCTCTCTGACGGTCGCAAGAGTCCATCACAATCCTGCACACCACCCCTCACCCTGCCCACTTCCTCCCCCGTCACATGGCGATAGTGAATCTCTCCTTACCTCTTTCCTTGCTCGCTGTTTCTGCGCGTTAGTGTTTTCTGCTAGCTTTTTGTAGATGTGTGGTTTGGGTGAACTGCATAGATCCAAGGAAGAAAGCGAAAGCTTTTAATGCTTTCTACTTTGGGCTTTGAATTGTTGAATGAGAGCGCACCCTGGAATTGAAACAAAAGGTTCATCATTACATCAGATTGCAAGGACACCTAAATTGATGACAGTCATACAGATGCTAAGTTAACACTGTAAGCATAACTAGAAGAGAAGGAAACTACCAAAGAAAAAGAAGGGAAAATAATAAACAACACAAACAAAAAAATGACATACAACAAGTGGCTTCTGGGCTAGTAATTAAAATTGTTTGACACTGATCTGTTTATCAGATTTGGTCTCAGAGCTGGCTTAATATTTTACTGTACAGTATATCATTAACCAAAGGTACCAAAAGATAACCAGTATAATCACAGACAGAGCTTTGCCCTCTTCAGTAGGATGGGATGGGATTCTGCAAGCCTTGCTTGCATGTATCCAATTTCAGTGAAAAAAAAAAAAAAAAAAAAAAAAACAAGCTTGTAACTCCTGTCAACAGCCCTGTACTATAATTTTCACTTTTCCTTTGAAAATCTTTGGGTTGAACATCTGTATGTGATTATCATCATAAAGATTGTAAAGCTTGATATTTATGTGCAACTTGTGAGGGATATAAACATTTTGAGCCAGAGGATGGGAACATTTCCTCAAGTTAGCGTGACTCACAGTGATACATCTCAGCTTTGCATGGTGCTTGTCCTATTCATGTGTAGCAAAAAAGTGTAACTGCTGTAAAGACAGTGTGTAAATAAAATTGATGCAAAATTATATGTATATTGTCTCGAAAGTGCCACCAGAATTGAAGCCACAAAAAAAAAGAAAATGTATATATGTATATATATGTGGGATTCTGGGCCATTACTGCATTTGGTACTGTATTTCCAGTGGCTTTGCAGATGTCTGTTGCCCCTGGTTTGTCAAGGGAAATGGAAAGTTTTGTACATCTTGCATTTTCTGTCACACCCACATGAAGGTGTGCACGCATGGGTGCATGCAACAGAGTATGCATGTGTAAAAACAGACCTGTGTATAAATGCATACAGTATGTACAGCAACAACTAGGATTGAGAAATTGATATAGAAGAAAAGAAATGACTGTAATAGGTAGTACAGACACTATTGTGGATGCTCTTTTGATGATTAACAACCAAATTTGTTATGTTCTCAGATGCCGTGTTCATATTTATTAAATGATACTGTAGTCTAAATGATTATCAGTGAAAATTCTAGGGCATATTAGTTGACTTTCTCTTTTTTTTTGTGCATCAAGAACACCCCTCTAGACAAGCAAACAAAGGATTTTCATACAGAGGAATAGCATTAGAGTGCAGGATATTTCCATGAATAGGTGCTACAGCACTCTGTCTCACTGGTAGCACTGGCAGAGATGACAATTTTCTTTCCATGGATTGAAATCAGCATGGACAGTTCATTCAAGACTTCAGATGTTTTCATTTAGTGCTAGCAGTTCATATGTGTTACTTATATCTTTGAATTGTATGGAGATTGTCTTTTCCCCCCTGCCAACATCAGCTTGAGAAAATGCATACAAAGGCATGTAAGCTTATCTTAGAGTTTCATGAAATAAAGTAAAAGAATCCACATGATAAAATTGACATTGGGCAGGTTTCCTGTTGAAAGTCATATACTGCTGGTCACATTACAGGCTATGTACCAGTTGCCATGGTACAGCAGTTAGTCACAGTTAGCAGGTTTGGGGGTCATGGATTCAAGTTCCATCAGAAACATACATTTGTAGGAATTCTCAGCCACACAGTATGTGTTTCACAGTGTTATTCTGTGGGCTCAGATTATGGGAGAACTGATCAACATCACTGAAACAAAAAAAAAAAGTCAGTATGTGGCCCTACATGATGCCTTGTTCTTGTGGTGCTCTCAGTGTCCATTTCCTCCCCACATCGACGTCCACGATGAATTCGTGCCAGGGTTATCATTCTCAAGTAGCCACAGAAACAAACATTTTACACAAAGATGAACTGTAAGATATGTTTTTTTATTAACAGATTCAGTCATATGAAAACGTGTTCAGTTCATTTGCAGATCGAACAGGTTGTTTGGCGGAAATGAGGCGGATCAAATTCCTTGTTTTGTTTCATTAGGTTGCCTTGTGAATTGTTCTTAGCTGGGATGAGTGGTACTTCCAAGACGCTTTTTACTCATGTAGAGTACTAATGAGCCAGTGAAGCTGAACATGCTTATGTAGTGAAAGGGAATGGTTTGTGTTTTTGCATGTTTTATATGTGATACATATCTTTTGAGGCACTGCCAAAGATGGATTAGTGCGGAATGGATGTTGAAATTCAATACATCTCGGGTTTCCCATGTGATATACTTGTGTCTGAAATAGATTTTGAATGTGATAATGATTGGATAAACACATTTGTGTGACACTGGCATTATGAGTCAATGAACAGTGGTGCTGCCTGACCGTGCCTGCTTTGATTTAAAAGCAGACCACAGATGAGAACAGGATAGGCCTCTTGAAAATTTTAATGAGATAAAAGTTAAACAAAAAAGTAGGGTAAGTCTTGCTCCCACAAGAAAGCAAATGCATGCCCATAACTCCAAAGGAGTGCTGCTTACGATACCGAATTGCCTACCAGATATGACAGCACAGAGCAAACAAGGAAACATCCCCGGAGCCAGAGTACCCGACTTCTTTGTTGTTTATTGTTTACTGTTCCCTGCTTTATTTCGTGTTTACTTTCAAGATAAAAGTTTTATTTTTGACCACTTTGATTGGAAGCAATGAGAGAAGTTTTATTTTTGACACTTTGTTCTGAAACTGGCGTACAGCAGTTCATTCTCATTCATGGTTCAGTTTGTGCACCAGTGAAAAGTCCAGCGCAACACAAACCCTGTTTTGCTGACTACATTTTACTGAGTGACTCACCGTACAACAGAACAGCTTCAAGACAGGCATTGTGTTTCATTCAAATTTGTCTAGCTCTTCGGAAAATGTGATTCAGCAGAAAGCATTGTGAAGTGACGCAGATCTTAAGTTTTCCTTCTACTATTTTTTTAAGCTCTGTTATTATTTTGTGATTTTGGCTTTTGCAGTGAACGCACCTTTGTATGAAAACCGTCTTTTGTATGAAAACCATAGCTTGGCGCCTGGCAACGGAGGACTGCTTCCAGGTTAAGTGCTGTAGCATGGCTGTGCTTGTGGTGGTTGATTGTTGTAGTTCAATGCGTATAGTGCTTGTAGTGGTTAATTGTTGTAGTTCACCTGTCAACAGTGCTTGTGGTGGTTAATGTTGTAGTTCACCTGTCAACAGTGCTTGTGGTGGTTAATTGTTGTAGTCACCTGTCAACAGTGCTTGTGGTGGTTAATTGTTGTAGTTCAGCTGTCAACAGTGCTGTGGTGGTTAATTGTTGTAGTTCACCTGTCAACAGTGCTTGTGTGGTTGTAGTTCAGCTGCCTGCTATGCTTGTTGTTGTGTGTGTTGTAGTTCAGCTGCCTGCTATGCTTGTTGTGGTGTAGTTCAGGCCTGCTATGCTCGTTGTTGTGGTTGTAGTTCAGCTGCCTGCCATGCTTGTTGTTGTGGTGGTTGTCGTTCAGCTGCCTGCTATGCTTGTTGTTGTGGTGGTTGTAGTTCAGCTGCCTGCTATGCTTGTTGTTGTGGTGGTTGTAGTTCAGCTGCCTGCTATGCTTGTTGTTGTGGTGGTTGTAGTTCAGCTGCCTGCTATGCTTGTTGTTGTGTGGTTGTAGTTCAGCTGCCTGCTATGCTTGTTGTGGTGGTTGTAGTTCAGCTGCCTGCTGTGCTTGTTGTTGTGGTTGTAGTTCAGCCACCAACAATGCTAAGGCTGCTTGAGGATTGGTGGCGGTTTGGGTGGTGGCAGTTTGGGTGGTGGCAGTTTGGGTGGTAGGTGGTGGAGAAAGAGAAGGATGCTACGGGGTGGGGGTCTGAATGTTTGTAATGATGAACTGCGATGCTGGGATGGTGAGTGGACATGGCCTGAACTGTGAGTCAAGTGTGTGTCAATGAGCAGGGAACACAGTTGGATAAGGACTGATAGGTCAGCATTGGTGGCTGTTAGTCTGTGTCAGTGTGTGTATGTACGGAATTTAGAATGTGTGTGTGTGTGTGTGTGTGTGTGTGTGTGTGTGTGAGTGTGTGTGTGTGTGTGTGTGTGTGTGTGTGTGTGTGTGTGTGTGTGTGTGTGTGTGTGTGTGTACATGCACAAGATTGGGTGCATGTGTGCATGTGCATGCATCTGTGACAGTGCGAGTGTGTGTGTATGTGTGTGTGTGTGTGTGTGTGTGTGTGTGTGTGTGTGTGTGTGTGTGTTTGTACATGCATATGTGTGGGTGCATGTGTGCATGTGTGCACGCGCGCGCGCGAGTGAGTGTGTGTGTGTGTGTGTGTGTGTGTGTGTGTGTGTGTGTGTGTTATCCCAGACAC
Organism: Conus betulinus; assembly: GCA_016801955.1. Lineage (NCBI taxonomy): Eukaryota > Metazoa > Mollusca > Gastropoda > Neogastropoda > Conidae > Conus > Conus betulinus. The sequence goes on along the minus strand of JADBJO010003052.1, from coordinate 93,291 downwards.
TTGTGTAGGTGTGCGTTTACGTTTACCTACCTTTTTATGTAATCTTGTATGTCTGCTGCTTGTTCATTAACTTTGCTGAGGTTATCACATGAACTGATCGAGAAATTTGTTTTGGGCTGCTCAGACTAGCTGCATTTTAATTGCTCTATGTGAGCTGTGTGTGTTGTGTGGGGTGAGTCTGTATGTGTGTGTGCGTGTGTGTGTGTGTGTGTGTGTGTGTGTGTGTGTGTGTGTGTGTGTGTGTGTGTGTGTTTTACACATGTGTTTTTTGTGTGTGATCCCACATGTTTACGCATGTATTGGTGTCTGTGTTTTTTCATGTGTGAATGTGTATGTGTGTATGTTTGCATGTGGATGAGCATTTATGAGCATATGTGCATGTGTATTGAATATGTGCATATAACATATGCACCTACGTGTTGGCCAGCGGTGATCAGTTATACCTCTCATTTTATGTATTCATATGTGTCCCCATATTCATTGATTTTGTTGAAGTTTTTTTTTTTTTTTTAAAATCAATCATGTTTTATTTCAAACAAAACATAAGTTACAAATAAGGACCACAAAATGCATAAGACAATAATACCAACGACAACAAAACATAATCATCCTGATCATCATCATAATGATTATAATCATCCTCATCAACATTATCCATTAATGAGCATTATAAATGTGTTTCTTGATTTTGTTGAAGTCAGCACATGAAGAATTTTGTTCTGGTGTAACAGGCCAAAGTCTACCCCATTCCACAGTAGGCCTGTGTAAAAACTGGCCTAGTTCAGACTACGCCCCTGTATAAACTAGGCTATATTAGAATATACCCTGGAGATTAACTAGCATAGACTACTTTGTACCTGGGATATAGTTTGGCCTTGGTTAATTTTTATACCCCCCTCTTCTTTTTCCCTGAAATACGTTGATAGTTGAAGGTTGTGTGATGTTGCCAAGGAATATGACCCAAGAAAGTAGACTAGTTTTAATAACTTCAAGGGAAAAGTGTGCATTAGTATTGTATAAGCACATTTACACACACACACACACACACACACACACACACACACACACACACACACACACACAAGGAAATGATGATTCAACCATTTATTTTACATGTAATTTTGGACAAATTTAAAAGAATCTCTAATAAAATCAGTATCGGAAGGTTGAGAAGATGAAATGGTCTCATTCTCAGTCCAAAAAGGCATAAATTTCCTTTCGCATAAATGGGGGAAAAAAATGACAAAAGTGATCCTTCCAGTTACAGTTCAGTTACCATAACTAATATTGATTTCAAAATCATAACATAAAGCGGCAGCAACTGGGACTCCAGAGATGAGAAAAAGACAAAACTATATTGTAAATGAAGACCAAGTCAGTTTCATCAGAAATCATTGCCACCTACTTGAGGCTGCATGATGACACCACACATGTCTTGAACAGACAGGATTAATAGGTACTTTAGAATGTTCTAAGACATTGATACATTTAGCTTGGGGCCACAGTATATCAGCCAAATATGGCCATGCAAATGCAAAGCACAAAAAAAGCTGTGATTATAATGTGGGATGGATGTCAGATTGTTTCCCAACCTGAAGAGCTACATCAGAGTGACCACCCCCAGCTCAACACTTTTTGGAATAGCAGTAGATTGTTTACAAGGAAAAGTAGGCAAAACCTAAACAGGAAGGAATTTTAAATCAGATAAAAGCGTCACTGTATTATGACATCACTGTATTATGACATCACTGTATTATGACATCACTGTATTATTATGACATCACTGTATTATGACATCACTGTATTATGACATCACTGTATTTTGGGTGTTTCCTCTTATCATTGCTCCCTTCTAAGCTGTGAAGAGTAAAAATTTGTTTAGTAGAGAACGTCATCCATTTCCAAACCTCTGTGACAGCAGAGTGGTGAAGTCTGACCAAATGTGTATGAATACTTTTGACTGTGCGAGACTGAAATTCATGTCTTTGCTCACTGCAACAGCATGATAATCAGCGGCAAATTTGAGTTAACTGTGAACACTGCCCTCGCTGATATTTCAAAAATTGAAATATGACTCACACTCAAGCAGAGAAATGGTGAGCATATGCAGACCTTGCTCTTGCAACATGAACGTGATGCACACTGGATGGATGAGTGAAGTGTAAACACAGGGTATGTTCTGGCCAGAAGGGGCATAATATAGCCTAGGCTGGTTTGAACCTCTAGGCTACTTTATACCTGGGGTATTAGTTAGGTATGGGGTAGAGTTTGGCCTGTTATGCCTGTTTCTCAAACAACCAGATTTTGATTGCTCCATGTGAGCAAAGTGTGTGGTGTGGTGTAGTATGGTGTGGAGTGGAGAGTGTGTGTGTGTGTGTGTGTGTGTGTGTGTGTGTGCGCTCGCGCGCATGCATGCATGTGTGTGCATACACTTGTCTGTGTGTATATATACAGAAAAGAGAGAGGGATTGAGTTAGTTCAAGGAGAAGATGATTGAAGAGTTCTTGACATGAAAATTGGTATTTGGTGTGTGTGTGGTTTTCAGATGGAAACTATGCCAATGAAAGGATGGATGGTTCCGAGGTAAAGTGACAGTAATGATACTTGGTCATGCTGTAGGCTGATGTTTTGGTAGTGTGTGTGTTGGTGTGTGTGTGTGTGTGTGTGTGTGTGTGTGTGTGCGTGCGCGCCTGTGTGTGTGTGTGTGTGTGTGTGTGTGTGTGTGTGTGTGTGTGCGTGCCTGCACGTTCATACGTGTGTGTGTGTGTGTGTGTGTGTATGAAAGCATGTTTGTAAGTGTATACATGATGACGTTTTAAGTTTTGGGTATGTATGTGTGTAACTGACAACTTTTTTGGTATAACAATTCTGTAACTACTGATTTTATAGCTGAAAATGTAAATGAAATTCTTGAGTTTAAAAAAAAATTCACACACACTCGCACAAACAGTGTAAACCACGCCTTATTTGTATTTAAAAAGAAGAAAGAAGTGGATGTAGTGTGCTGTAAACGTGTCTTGTTTTTGTGATGAACTGTATGCAACAATAAATGCGGATTTGACCTGTGATGACGATGTCAGCTGGGCCCTTAACACATGGCCAAGTGTGAAAGAGTGCAAGTGGTTCCAGTCGGTCCACTTAGGTTTCTGGGCGATTGTTTTCCCATTCAGCTTGGGTTGCTCGATTGTCCATAACTGGCTTTAATGGTTTAATGGGCGAAAGGACAGTTGCCTTTCATTGCCACTCATTGTTGTATTTGATTTGAGCCAGTTCTTGTTGTTGCTGATTTTAATTTGTGTAGGTGAATCAAAATGCATTCACAATCGCGGCAAATATGGCAAACACTGCTATCCTCAAACAGTACATCTTAACACTCAAAACTGCCCCATCTTAACACTCAGAACTTCCCCAAATCCCATATGGAAACAATGATATTGGATCAGCCAAAAGGGCTGTGGGGTGGGGGAGGTGGGGCGGAAATAGATGGATCAGTAGTTCAGTGTTATATGGTGGACAGGTGGAACAGGGTGGAATGCTACTTAAATCTGAGCCAGCTTGTGTATGTACACATGCTGCATAATTATGTGCCTTTACATGTGCATGTGTGTGGTTGAGTAAGTGCTTGGGTGTATGTATGTGTCTGTGTTACATGTTTGACCATGCTACGTCTGTATGCATGAAGTTTTTTTTCGTCTGTGCATGTTCCTTAGAGTCTGTGTGTTCACACTACACTATAGCAACAAAAAAAAGTTTATTCAAGATTTACTTCATGTTGTTCATAGTCAAACTGACGATCAAAGCCACATGAGTTTTCAGGAGTGAAGTATCAGAGTATTTCACATTTTAAACATTCATACTATTAGGGTTTTATCATAAAGTAATGATCAGTGTGGTGTTTTTGGGGGGGTGGTTTTTGTACTGTTTTGTTTTGTTTTTCTTCTTGTTGTGGGTGAAAAGAGTGTTTGCTGTGTCTGTGGACTAAACTGATGTCATTAAATTCATGTAAAATGAGGCCAGGAGAAGTGAAACTGCTCATTTAGTTTGATGACTGTGGAATAAATTAACCATCGTAGCTATGAAAAGAAATCTTTGATGAGCCAGGGACCAGTCAGCAGCAGATCATACACCAGTGCATTTTCTTTTGATTGTTGTGAAACAAAGACAGAAAATTCTAAGCTTGTGTCACCCATTCACCAGCACACATGTAAATTTTTATTTATTTATTTATTTTTGTGGGGGGTGGGGAAGTTTCGTTTCTTTCATACTTGCTCATCGAGACAAATGTCTTATTCCTACTTATTGTGGAACATCAACATATTATCAGGATGAAAAAAAAGATGATAATGAAAAAAAACAAGATGCAAAGCATATAAACATACTCCCAGTTTATCTTCCTGAAAAATGTCACAATCAAAACATGCGTCATAATGTATTTCATCGCTGAGATATTCCAATAAAGAAGAAAAACCCGTTTTGGACTGTTATAGCTGTTAGTAACAGCTATTCTGGTAAAATAAAACATCGGGCATCATCTGTGACCCATAATGAACATACCAAGTTTTAGGAAGATCGGCCCAGAAGTTTTGTCTGGAGGGAGTTAAACACATTTTGACCACAGACAGACAGACAGACAGACAGATACACAGACAGCATTTCTTCATTCCCATGTAAAGTACTCCCTGTTCTATAACAACTGGGAGTACAAAAAGGTAAGGAAAAAGGGAGAGCAGGGATGTAACCGTGCCCTTAGTTCCCAAGCCTTCCTCCATTCGTCCTTAGTGAGTTTATGTCATGAATAAGTCTGGATCATAATTTTTTTTTTTTTTCTTTTTCTCTTCCTTGCCGAGGAATGTTTAATTTCTTTATAGGTGGGTCTCTTAGCCATGTGTGTCCAGAGTTGCTGTCTCTGTTCGTAGATTTAATGAATGTGGCCATGTTTGGGTACTGTTGGGTTGTGTGTTGCTCACCCGTCATGCTTGGAGTATTGTGGAGTATTGCTCGCTGGTTTCTGAGGGATGAAGTGTGAGGGAATATGCTTGTGTGTTCAGGATCACGGGGCTCCTGCTTTGCCTTCCAGACATTACAAGCCAGAAGGTGAGAATTTTTATAAAAATTGAGTTTTATTGCACACGCATGAACACACACACACACACACACACACACACACACACACACACACACACACACACAAACCCATTAAGTCCATACAGCAGTCATGTGCACAATACATAATTGTCTACCAAAGAGTTACATACACTGAAAAGGAAAAACATTAAAAACAACAACAACGACAAACCGAATAAGCAAATAAGCAAACACACAGACACACACACACATATATATATATAGAGAGAGAATATTGTCGTTTATAAATAAGTAAATGATTATTGAAGACATAAGTGAATGAGTGAATCAGTCTGTAAAGAATTTTGACACCACCTTTGGTTGTGTGTGTGTGTGTGTGTGTGTGTGTGCGTGTGCATGCGTATGCACGTATATATATGTGTGTGTGTGTGTGTATGTCTCTCTCTGTCTGTCTGTCCCTCTCTTTCTCTCTCTCTCTCTCTCTCTGTCTGTCTCTCTCTGTCAGCATATCTGTATGTCTCTGTCTGTCTGTCTCTTTCTGTCTGTCTCTCTCTATATATATGTGTGAGTGTGTGTGTGTGTGAGCGAGAAAGAGAACATACGTGTTCATGTGTGTGTTCTTCTCTGATATATCATGATTGTGTGTTTTGAAACGCATGTGTGAAAGACACCCATTTATGCGTGCGCATTCTTCGTTGATGCAAATGAACGCATATTTCTATATGTATAAGTGCAATTGGGTCATACACATACCTGCACATGTTTTGCAGAAATAACCAGCGCAGCCAAAGCCAGCAGTAATCTGTCAGCACACGCTGACTCCCATCGGCATCGCTACAAACAACATGCTGCCCGACTCCCCCTCCCCGGGCCCCCCCCTAAACTCCCCAAAGGGAATGTGCACTGGACGCAACAACCTATCCCCATAACCCCACCCTCCCCGTCGCCCAGGTCCACCCCGAGAGCGGCTCAGGCGATTTCGCCCCGCGCTGCCAGACGGCAAGGTCAGGCTGTTGCCGATTCATCGTCAGCTCGAGACGGAGGACAGCTGCCTTCCAAAGTCGTATCCAGGCCTAACGTGGTGCAGCCAAGACCAGGGTGGATGGAGAGCAGCCCCAGTCACTCCGCGGCCGCCAAGCGGGATTTCCCGGGAGTGTTCAGCGGATTACACTTGCACGCTCACGGGGAGCCTGCTCGTGGACATTCGGCAGGTATGCAAAAGTTTTTTTTTTTTTTTTGTCTGGTCCTAGGTATCAGGGAGTTTCTTGTTTCTGTCATGGTGTGGTCCATGTCAGTACAGAACAGTTTGTTCTGCTAGATTGGTTGGTTTGTTTGTTGTTGTTTGTAGAATTTCTTTTGCGTGTTCTGCTAGAGTTATTTGTTTATTGTTGTTGTTTTTAGAATTTGTCTGCGTTGCCGCTAGCTGAAAGTAAGACTTCTTCACTGCTTGTGCTTTTTTTTTTAGATTGTGTTAACCCCATGTCTGCTGTTAATGAGTTTGCTTGTTGGTGAGGGACTGTAGTATAAGTGTAATGAAATGGGGCATCGGGTAAGACTGTTTGTCAGAGCTTCTTTCATACAGGGCAGGGTCTCTTGGAGTGTGTATGTAATGTCCTTCAGCTGAGTGTGTGAATTGTTGTGAGTTTGGTTCATCAGTGAAAGGGTTAACAGACCATGTTGTTATCTGCTTTGTTGTCGTAGTTTTGTTTATGTTCCCATTGCTTGAGATGCTTTTTACTGGACTTACATTTGTTTGTTGACCCGCCTCTTTAAAAAAATGCATTGTGCCATATAAGATTGTGTGTGTGTGTGTGTGTGTGTGTGTGTGTGTGTGTGTGTGTGTGTGTGTGTGTGTGTGTGTGTGTATGCATGTGTGTGTGTGTATGTGTGTGTGTGTGTGTATGCATGTGTGAGTGTCTATGTATGTGTGTGTGTGTGTGTGTATGTGTGTGTGTGTGTGTGTGTGTGTGTGTGTGTGTGTGTGTGTGTGTGTGTGTGTGTGTGTGTGTGCGTGCGCTGTTTGCAGTTATCAAGGAAAAAGTAGTTAAACAGATTTCGAGTCTGAATTTATGATTGTGTATTCATTTGTGTCAAGGCTTTTCTTAATTCTTAACGTGCAATAATTTGCATCAATGCTGTTCTTAACTATTAATGTGCAATAATTTGTGTCAAAGCTGTTTTTAACTCTTAACATGCAATAATTTGCATCAAGTTGTTTCTTAACTTTTGACATGCAGTAGTTTGCGTCATAGCTGTTCTTAACTCTTAACGTGCAGTAATTTGCATCAAAGCTGTTCTTAATTCTTAATGTGCAATAATTTGCATCAAAGCTGTTCTTAACTCTTAACGTGCAATAATTTGCATCAGAGCTATTCATAACTTTAAGATGTTTGTTTGTCATAAGAAGCAGCTTGTAGACTTGAACAGACCAGAATTTTTTTTTGTACCCTCAGTTAAACACAGATGGACCAGACTTATCCACACTGATTCAGATCATTGTGTTGTGAATCTGCAGATCATTGATTAGAAATGAACAAAACTGTTTCAAGCATCTAGAGAAAATGTGCCTGGTAATCGGTTTCCATGTCCTGTTCACACACAACCACGGATTCTCAGGGTGGTGGGGAGGGGGACATCAGGGTGGTGGGGAAGGGGAGTTGAGAGGAGGTGGAATAAGGTGGGAGAGGGAGAAAAAAGGGGGGGGGGGGGGGGGGGGGGGGGGGGGGGGGGAAGAGAGGTGGAATATGCAGTCGGAGACAACGAAAAAATGAGACAGAAAGGAACAGAACAGTAGAAAGTGAGACTGACAGAAGATGCCAACAGAGGAGCTAAAAGGTTTGAAACACTTTGAGAGACAAAGACACATGATGCATTTTGACATGTTTAAAGAAGGACAAGGAGGAACTTTTCAGGCGTCTAGGTTTTTAATCCTTCGACTCCTAATTGTGTGAGGATTTTTGCCAGAAAATCGCCCATCTCAGAAAAAAAAAAAAAAAAACACAAATTGAAAGAATGCTCTGTTTGTTTCACAAAAGTATAGTTTTCTGGAAGGAAAAAAATGTAAGGAAATGTAATAGAGAATGTAACAAGCATGTTATTGATATTTAAAGAAAAAGACAAGTTATAGAAGGATGGGAATGGGGGACAGGGGTATTGAGGTGGGGAGGGGAGGGAGAGACTGGAGGAATGGAAGAGGGGACTGGAAATGGGGATGGGGAAGAGGGGGAGGTGGACAGGGAAGAGTAGGAAGGGATGAGGGGGAGGGAACAAGGATGGGGAAAAGACAGAGGATGTGGGATGGGTGGGGGGAAAAGAGGAATGGTGTAGGGATAGCAAGTGCACTGTAAATTTGTTTTGTCCCTTAGACCTTTTTCACTGGATTTTGTTTGCAGTATTTGTGTGCTGTCTGCAAGTGCGCGTGGAAAGGATATGTACTTGTGTTTCATGTGGATTCCCCCCCCCCCCCCCCAAGTTATGGTCGCTGTTGATGTGGTTGTTATTCCCACTGTCTTGTCTCTGTGCTTTGCAAACTCCTCAGGGGCGCCGCAGAGTTTTATCCAGAAGGTTTTCACCTTGACAAGAGGAGGCAAAGGTAAACAGAAATGCGTGCGGTGGTCTCCCTTTCCATGCCTGGCTGACTCAGGTGTATGTCATTAACCCTTCCTGCTTGATGAGGGTCAGACTTCCCTCCCTTTCCTTCCTTAGTCTCTTCCCATCCTGCCTCCACTTTTTCCTTCCTTGCTTCCTCCCCACCCCTCCTGTTCATTGGTCGTGCTGTGCAGCTTTCTCTCAGTGGTGTTTTCCACACCTGGAGGGCTTTGCTTGCATGAAACTGTTGAGCTGCATGCAAATTGGGTGAACTGAATGGTGCATTTGGCTGCTGCTGTTCGCAGCTTTTGCCAATGGATGACAGACTATAATAGTGTTTCTGTGGTGGTGACTGTTTTGCATGTAAATGATGTGCGTCGGTTGATGACCTCATGCTTATGAATGGCATCCTTTTCTTTCCAGGATGTTGGTCTTGCATATTACAGTTTGAAAGAGCTGTGTTACTTACTGTTAATTAGATCTAAAATTTGAAGACCATCAAATTGCCTGTGTCTATCCTACGACTAAGATGCATGCTGAAATGTGTCACACATGTATAGCAAGGCCCATATTAAAAGAGGATTGGAGGGGGGGGGGGTTACTGCAGTATAAAGGGAACAAAGACTAGGACTGGCTTTCAGACAGACCAGAGCATATCACTTCTGTTTTAACACGAGTTGTTGTAGAGAAAACCTTGAGAATCAATTCAACAGTATTGCAGGAGTTTCTGATGTATGTGGGTTACGTAATAAGGAATGTTAGTCATCCACAAACATGTCAGAAATGCTATTGAGGATGCGTGTGCTGTTTTTTTTTTTTTATTGCGTCTAAGATACAATAATGAAATTTTTCTCTTTAACTGCAAGAAAAGCCCAAGGGCACCACGACAGAACAATTCCAAAGATGCTTACAGGAGAGTGTTTTTTTTTGAAGTGTGTGTGGTCTCCACTGCTCAAAAGTGACATTTACAGGAAAAATGTGTTTCTTAACTATGGGTTTTTCTGTGGTACATTGGTGGTTATCATTACCTTTTTTAATGTTGTGAAGTCTTTGACTGGGAGTTTGCAATGGCTGGGAGTTTGCAATGGCTGGGGGAGTTTGCAATGACGGGACTTTGCAATGATTGGGACTTTGCAATGACTGGGAGTTTGCAATGACTGGGAGTTTGCAATGACAGGGAGTTTGCAATGACTGGGAGTTTACAATGACTGGGACTTTGCAATGATGGGACTTTGCAATGACTGGGAGCTTGCAATGACTGGGAATTTGCAATAACTGGGAGTTTGCAATGATGGGACTTTGCAGTGACTTGGGCTTTGCAATGATTGGGACTTTGCAATGACTGGGACTTTGCAATGATGGGACTTTGCAATGATAGGCAGTTTGCAATGACTGGGAGTTTGCAATAACTGGGAGTTTGCAATGATGGGACTTTGCAATGACTGGGACTTTGCAATGATGGGACTTTGCAATGACTGGGATTCCGCAGTGATTGGGTCAGTCAAGCCTTTTTTTTTTTTTTAACCTTCTTCTCTTTGTGCATCCTGAGACCTTTTTAGTTGTTTCTTCATCAGATGCCATTTTTTTTTTTTATAAATCTGTCTGTATGTCCACTTGGAAAGCTGGAAAGATATGATGCCATGTCTTGTGCTGTAGATCCACATTTTGAAGTATTGGATTTTTTTTTTTTTTTTGATTAGCTAACAGTGTATGTGAATATGCAACAGTTTTATATGTTCATTGTAGCTAGACAGAAGACTTACAAACTGCTGAAATCATGGTTAGCACTTGCATCTACTCCCATTCCCCCTCCTTCAAAATCTTGATGAATTGAAAATGGTTGTGAAGAGCTCGTTCAGTCATAAAAGTCAATTATTTGAAGGTAGGCCAGAGTGTGTGTCAAGAAAGCAAAGGGAAGAGGAGTCAGTCACAGATATGTTTCAGACTGAGTTAGGGAATTTTCTAAACAAAGCTCTCAGGAATCGCTATATGTCATAGGACTGAAAGATTCAGTCTGTCAGAGAAAATCAAGATATGAAGGAATAGCATCTTGAAGCAAGGCTGTTGAAATAACCCCACAACACAAAACCATTTTGCACAGATCTTAGTCTTTAACCAGAGAAAAGTGCTATGTAAGTACTCTAATGATAATAATGATAATGGTAGTTTAAAAGCCGTCAGCTGACGCCGCAATAAAAATGTACTTCCAGTGCCTATGGGCCGTCCACTGACGTCATGCATTTTTCTTGAATTTTCATTCGTTACTATTCCTATCAAAGGACTGAAATAGAGTGTGCGTAGTAAGCCTTATATGTCTGCAGTATTAAAATGATATGCAAATGACCACACATGAGGGGAAAGACCATTTTTCCTCAACACTGACTGGATGACCAGCCAGCGCTTTGTCTCGCTTGCAAAGATGGCGGCGCAACCTTCGACGAGTGTAGCGTAGCGACCAAATCAGCGTACTTACACAGCTGAGCAAGCTCTGCTAATCTTTTTTGACAAAGATAATAATCTTTTATTCAACGACTCACTCGAGCATGAAGGTGAGATGATGATAGTGATGGAATTGCCGACCATATTCGTCAGTTATTGAGTCGTGCTGTGCGATCGCAAGAGTGTGTTCAGCTGACTTGGTTACCAGCGTCGAAGCCAGCCTAGTGTGTACTCTGCACTGTGTGCGAGTGGCCAGCGACGTGTTAGTCAGCGCGAGAGGGGAGCGTGGCCTGCTCGCAGCGTGACACGGGCAGCAGGAACGGTAGGGGAAGAGGAGGAGTGAAAGAGAGGGTTGAAGTCCAGCAAGGGGGCGTGGTGGGGGGAGGGGGGCGTGGTCGTGGACTGACCTGTCTGCATGAGGTGTGAGCGACTTGATAGACTTCTAGACTGTTCTACTTTCATTTACTGGTGCAGTGTGACAATATCAACTTTATTTTCAACTTTTTTGCTCTGTGTTTCTTTTTTGGATGTGAAGCTGTAGTGGTAAATACATATGTTTTTGATCGTGCAAAAAAATCTATCCAAATCTAAATGCCTAAATATTTTTTTTATGATCAAAATTAAAACAAAATAAGCCCAGATTCAAAATATCCATTCAATTTCCTTCAAAAATCATATATATTTCATTTTTATATCTTTTGTAGTTTCTGAGCTAGAATTTTTTTGTTAATTATTACCCCCAAATCATTAGATTTCCCTGGCACTGGGAAAGCCTTTGTTTGTAACATTTTTCAGGCAGTGAACGGGTTAAATGATGATGATGATGATGTTGATGATGATGACGATGATGATGATGATGATGATGATGATGATAACAAAATGATACATCCACATGCAGGTTCATAACATGAATACATGTGTAGCCACCAAGAGGTTATTCGCACAGGATGTCCAAAACATCACAAAAGTCCTAACCATTTTTGGACGTCAGAGTGAATGTGAGCATGATGTTGATGGAGTGGGAGGTGGAAAATAAAATGTTTGTCCATATCGTGACCAGGAATGGGAGAAATCATGGACAATTGCCAGGAATGAAGACATGAGTAATCCTACCTTAGAGCTTCACACAGGGTCAGGGAAGAGCATCATAGGTGTAGATACCAGGGTCAGGGAAGAGCATCATAGGTGTAAATACCTTTAGGGAGAACTTCAGCCAGAAGTCACTCAAGAAACTGCCTGTAAATCTGACAACATAGTCAGGCACAACATTTCCGTTACAGGGCATCATGGAGATTGTTCAGCACAAAATTACTATTATTGGACCAGCCGCCGTGGCAAAATGGTTAGTGTCACGGACTCCCGGCTTGGAGGTCATGGGTTCGAAACCCATGAGAGTCATGTGGGTTTTTCTGCCCCGACCGGCTCCTACCCAGAGTTGAGTTTGCTGTGGACTCAGTTGGGAAGACTGGGACTACACAGTTGAGTTCATCCACTTAATGGATGCGTCTCTGAGAGTGTTGCTCAAATTTCCTGACCAACACTGCAGGTGTCTGTATCTCTCGGGCCTGGTTGATGCCGGGATATATTATGAAAGGAAGCGTAGAGTACAGCCCTGTCATGTAGTCTCAGACTGAAATGGAAATCCGTAGCATCATCTTAATCATCCTCATTCTCATCAATCAGCATTAAAAAAAAAAAATGTCTCAAATTCTGTGGCCCTTCATGCCCTGCTCTCTTGGTGACCTCAATTTCAATGTCCTCTCCACGTCTGTGGCCTTGGTTTGGTTCGGTTGGAGTCACCGATATCGGCGGGTCCATGGGGGCTGTCGTTGGACGGACGTGGTGGCGCCCTGCGGAGGGAGAGCTCACTCATGCCAGCTCCACGACTAAGCAATTATTGTCGTCAGTAGGGGGCTTAGTAGGTGGTGTCCTGTGTATGTTAGATCAGAGCAGACACCACTGAACACCACCGAAGTGACTCAGCAGTAGTGCAGTGTCTCCTTCGGTGGGGTTGCTTCTTGACGACTTGACATTGACTGCTCCTGCGGATTGCCGATGCCGGGGCTGCAGTGGGACCGACCGGCTGTGTTGTGGATGGGGTGTCGGAATGAGTGGCGTGGGTGCACTGCCTCTGAGGTGGGGCAGAGGTTGGGACAGCAAAAAAAAAAAAAAAAAAAAAAGTGACTATTATTGTGCATCACAGAAATTGTTCAAGAGCAAAAAGAATAGAAGACAGACTAGGAACTTCTGGTAGGGGATGTCACTGGTTGACCTTCAGTTCTGTACAGATTGGGAACTTATGGTAGGGGATGTCACTGGTTGACCTTCAGTTCTGTACAGACTGGGAACTTCTGGTAGGGGATGTCACTGGTCGACCTTCAGTTCTGTCGACCTTCAGTTCTGTACAGATTGGGAACGTATGGTAGGGGATGTCACTGGTCGACCTTCAGTTCTGTTCAGACTGGGAACTTCTGGTAGGGAATGTCACTGGTCGACCTTCAGTTCTGTACAGACTGGGAACTTCTGGTAGGGAATGTCACTGGTCGACCTTCAGTTCTGTACAGACTGGGAACTTCTTCTGGTAGGGAATGTCACTGGTCGACCTTCAGTTCTGTACAGATTGGGAACTTCTAGTAGGGGATGTCACTGGTCGACCTTCAGTTCTGTTCAGACTGGGAACTTCTGGTAGGGGATGTCATTGGTTGACCTTAATTCTGCACAGACTGGAACTTCTGGTAGGGGATGTCACTGGTCGACCTTCAATTCTGTGTTGGAATTGGCCATCAACTGTACAGGTAGAAAGGCAAACCACATGTCAGCAAATAGTTGTCAGTGACACTGGATGCAGATACAGGCATGCAGAAGTCTTCAGTCAGGAGTCAGGCACTGTGAGGTAGACAAAGGCACGCTCCATTTGAAAGATGGGCAGAACAAACCCAAGTTCTGCAAAGCATTTCGCTCCAAGAACTGAACATGTTGGAGAAGGATGGTGTCATACACAAAGTGACACACGGTGCATGAGCATCTCCAGCTGTTGTAGTCCAAGAACGACAGCAGAGTCAAGATCAGTGGAGACTACAGAATTACCACTAACTCCATGATGGATGATGATCAGTATCCCCTTCCCAAGCCTACTACTCATCCATTTCCTACATTGATTGGAGGGAAAGTCGTTTTTCAAACTGAACCTCAAGCAGGCCCATCACCAGATGGAGGTTGAACAGTTGGAGCTTCTGTTCACCATCACCATTCGCGAAGGACTGGCGTCATCTTCCACTTGGAATTTCTTTAGCTCCTACCACACAGTTCAGCAGAACAAGGAGGAAATTGTTCAGAGCAGCGGTCGGAAAATGCTCTGAAAATATTATTGTTACCATTGTTGCTGTTGTTGTAGTTTTTTTTTTCTGTTGCTGGCATCGTGAATACTATTGTGGTCATTGCCCTCGCAGTCAGTATTCTAATGCCATCGTCATCATCATTACCACCTACTAATACTTGTGTTTTTATCCAGTTTTGAATTACACCTCCCTTTGTGAACTCTTTTTTGGTTTGACAATCATGACATAGCACTCTCCGAAGAATGATGAACTCTCACCCTCAGTCCTGCCCCTAAACCCCCAATCTCCCCTCTCCCACTTAAAAAGAAAGAAAACCCCACACAGTAGACAAACAAAAATGTTGGCGAACATTGCGTGACAAGTTCCCACAGCATTTGTGGGGCTGGGGGGTGGGGAGGCAGGGTAAAGGGGGATAAGCCTTTAGCGCAGGAAATTTGATCAGTCGCAAAGTACTCGGTCTGAATTGTCTTGTAATTTGTCTGTCCATGTTGTCTGGCAGATTTACTAGAAATTCCTTTTAGAATTCACTCTAAAAGTAAATTGTGGATGCTTAAGTTTTGGGTAAAGAGCACTTTGGCCAGCATGATTCACTTAACCTGAGGATGTGGAGTGACGTTCTGTTCCTTTTCTTCAGTGAACAGAAACATGGCATTGTTCTGTTTTGGCCCATGCGTCCGATTGCATTGTATACTTTGCGATGCTGCATTTGGTGCTGTGCTACCCATTCTGGTGACAAATGTTTATGAATATAGCTGATCAAAAGTGACGTGATGTTTTGTTTTCGCGCATGTGTCCTGTTGCATTATATACTTTGTGATGAAGCATTTGGTGCTGCTGCCCATATGGATTGATACAGGCTTCTAAATGTACCTGATCAAAAGTGAAGTCAGGATTGCTGGCTTCGTCAGGACGTTTGCTTCGTAGATGCTGTCTTGCACATCTCGCTTCAGCACTGGCAGCGATGACAGGGGTCAGCACAGGTGCAGGATCTGCTCGGTGCATGGCTCCCTGATGACTCTTCACAGGAAGAGCCTAGGAGCCTGGATGTGGTTGTGCTTAGGGAGAGAGAGGAGGGGGGAGGAGTGGAGAGGTGGGGCTGGGGAGAATGAGCTGCCAAGGAGCGATCCCACTGAGAGAAGACAGAGAACGAGGCAGAAAAGAAAAAAAGAAAGAAAATGAAAGCTGTGGGATTGAAAGTGAAAGTATGTGTTCACATACTGACATGTTTATGAGCTGAGAAAAAAGTATTTTGTTTTTGTTGTTGTGTAACAGAAGTATGTATGTGTTAGTGTGTGTGTAGTGTGTGTGTGTGTGTGTATGTGTGTGTGTGTGTGTGTGTGTGTGTGTGAGAGAGAGAGAGAGAGAGAGAGAGAGAGAGAGAGTGCTCATGTGTGTTTGTATGTGTGTGTGTGTGTGTGTGTGTGTGTGTGTGTGTGTGTGTGTGTGTGCGAAATACCTCAAAACAAGGGGGTAATTCACATACTTTGACTCGTATGCAATATGCCCTTATTCTAGCCATTGTCTGAATAGAAAGAATCTATTCTAACTGTTATAGAGTGACTGCGAGTTTCATCATTGAGCAGGTTACACCACTGAACCAGTGATAGCGCAGAGCCGACCTGTGCTCAACGCCTTTGACCTTTGAGATTGGCTTGTGGATAACACTGCGACACATGGTGACAAGGATTGGGGGAGTTTGGGAGAGGAGGTGGAAGGGGAAGGAGGGAGGTTAGTGCATGGCAAGCGGGAGAGGATAGTGGAGGAGAGGGCTGTCTACTGCGTACTTTCAGTTTCACCCCTAGCTGAAAGGAGCAGATGTACGCTCAGAGCCACCTAGTTCAGAAGAAGGCAGCTGGTTTCCTTGGGTGATCGGCATGTTGTCCATGTCAGGTTTAGCTCAGGTTTGTGTTGATCATCGGATTGCTGTTATGTCACATATAGCAGTTATTTTGTTTGATGCATCGATGTTGGGATCACCCCCCCCCCCCCCCCCCCCCCCCCCCCCCCCCTTTTTTTTTTCATCCTTGCCATCAGATTTATTTGATTCCAGAAACAAAAGTCAAATTTATTATGTCTTGGTATTATTTGGTAACCGTTTTTACTGAAACAAGATTTTTTTTTTTTTTTAATTTGCTGCTTTTGTGTGGTTCCATATGCTTGACTCATAACAAACAAGGATCTTTTCCTTTGCTATGTTTTCCAAGATTTAGCTGCTAGATTTGGTAGGAGTTAGTTAGCTGATCTGTGACTGTGTTTAAGAAAACGATTTATATCTGTCCCTTTGCTGGGAAGAAATGGCGTGGAGTTGTCATCTGGATGAAATGTAAGGTGATATTTGTTGCAATATTGAGTAAAATACAAAGTATCATGTAAGGTGGTATTTGTTGCAGTATTTGAGTAAAATGCAAAACATCTTATATCAGTGTGTACAGCAATAAGTGTAACTGATCACAAGTTCTAGGAAGACATTGATTTCACAATATTGAAAATGTCGTTAAAAATATTGATCATGAATTATGATATTCACCTTTCTGTGATATCTCCAGATGGGTGGAGAGTTCTTATTGGTTTTTATTTGACTGCAAAGTTTAGTCGTACAGACGTTTATACATGTACACACACACACACACACACACACACACACACACACACACACACACACACACATATGTGCATGCATACACCCATGCACACACAAAAACTCTGTTTTATGTACACACACTCACACATGCATGCAAGCGCACACACACACAGATGCACGCGCGCATACACACACACACACACACACACACACACACACACACACACACACACACACACACACACACACACACACACACACACACACACACACACACACACACACACACACACACACACATATATATATATATATATATATATATATATATATATATATATATATATATATATATATATATAACACACACACACGCACACACACACACACACACACACTCACAACTAAAAAAAACAAGGTGATTACATATGCTAACTTTGTTATACACATGAGTTAGAAAACAACAACAACAAAAAAAAAAAAAAGAAAAAATAGTGATTTTGGCACAGAAGGGGGGTTGGGGTGGGGGGGTGGGGAGGTGTGTTTTCTTAAATTTTCATTTTTCATTCCATTTCATTTGAACTTTTCTGACTTGTTTAATTTGATTTTACTTCCCGTATTGTTGTTGTTGTTGTTGTTGTTTGTGGGAACATAATCATGGTTCTCATTGTTTTTGCATTTGCAGTCATATTTTGCTGCAGACCAGTAAAGGTGACTAGCGAAAGACTGGGTTGAAATGTGAAATTAAATTGTAAGATTGAGTGCACAGCGGAGTTTGTATCGGAATGTCAGCATGTGATATTAAATTGTAAGATCGAGTGCACTGTGGAGTTTGTATCGGAATGTCAGCATAGGTTGGAACACAAGATTTTTAATTTGTTAGATTGCATTTGAATGTCAGGCAGGACGGAAAAGGTGAGCTTTGATTTGTGAGGTTGTCTTGGAATATCAGAATTGGATTGGAAAGTGAGAGTGGATTGAAGTTTGGACTTTTGCAGCTGTGTGTCTGGATTGAAATGTGGGAGGGGACTGGATTGCCGCTGTGTGTTGTTGTTGATGGATTTTTTGGTCTGGTTGACTGTGTGCAGAAGGTCAGAAGCATGTTGTGGCAGCCCCGGGCCCCAGTCACGATGCTGAGGCCAGGCGTGATAGATGTGAGTTGGAATCGCTGTTTTTGCCACCCCCCACTTGTTTTATATGTGTGTGTGTGTGTGTGTGTGTGTGTGTGTGTGTGTGTGTGTGTGTGTGTGTGTGTGTGTGTGTGTGTGTGTGTGTGTGTGTGTGTGTGTGTGTGTGTGTGTGTGTGTGTGAGAGAGAGAGAGAGAGAGAGAGAGAGAGAGAGAGAGAGAGAGAGAGAGAGAGAGATGTGTGTGTGTGTGTGTTGATGATTTGTGTGCAATGTGTACACTTTTTTTTTTCTTTTGGCTGTCCTATCTTCTGTACCACCTTAGAGGCATTGCACCCACGCCGCTCATTCTGACATTCCGACCCCACATCCACAACCACAGGCCAGTCCGCCTGCCGTAGCCCCTGCACCAGCAATCCACAGGGAGCAGCCAGTGTCAAGTCAAGAGGCAACTCATCGGAGGAGACACTGCACTGCTGCCGAGTCACTTCTGTGGTGTTCAGTAATGCCTTTTCTGATCTAACATATGCAGGACACCACCTACTAAGCCCCCTACTGATGACAATAATTACTTGGTTGCAACACTGGCTTGAGTGAGCGTTCCCTCCGGAGGGGTGTACAGACGTTTTTTTAAATGCATGACTGTGAAATGAATGCAGAGGTCTTGGAGTATATGACTATATCATGGGTACGGATTCTTCAAGCATGTGACAGTGTGCGATGTGTACAGATGTTTTGTAGTGTATGATGAGGAAAAGTGTCGGATATATGTCTCAGAACATGTAGCTGTGTATGCTGTGTGCCAGTGGAAAGTGCAACTGTGTATAGTTGTCTCAGAGAGTGTTGGTGTGTGCCGATGGAAAGTTCAACTGTGTATAGTTGTCTCAGAGAGTGTTGGTGTGTGCCGATGGAAAGTGCAACTGTGTATAGTTGTCTCAGAGAGTGTTGGTGTGTATGCTGTGTGCTGACGGAATGTGCAACTGTGTATAGTTGTCTCTGAGAGTGTTGCTGTGTGCCAGTGGAAAGTGCAACTGTGTATAGTTGTCTCAGAGAGTGTTGGTGTGTGCCGATGAAAAGTGCAGCTGTGTATAGTTGTCTCAGAGAGTGTTGGTGTGTGCCGATGGAAAGTTCAACTGTGTATAGTTGTCTCAGAGAGTGTTGGTGTGTGCTGATGGAAAGTTCAACTGTGTATAGTTGTCTCAGAGAGTGTTGGTGTGTGCCGATGGAAAGTGCAACTGTGTATAGTTGTCTCAGAGAGTGTTGGTGTGTATGCTGTGTGCTGACGGAATGTGCAACTGTGTATAGTTGTCTCTGAGAGTGTTGGTGTGTGCCAGTGGTGGAAAGTGCAACTGTGTATAGTTGTCTCTGAGAGAGTGTTGTGTGTGTGCCAGTGGAAAGTGCAACTGTGTATAGTTGTCGCAAGAGTGTTGGTGTGTCTACTGTGTGCTAGTGGAAAGTGCAGCTATGTATAGTTGTCAGAGAGTGTTGGTGTGTGTATGGTGTGTGCCAATGGAAAGTGCAACTGTGTATAGTTGTCTCAGAGAGTGTTTCTGTGTATAGTGTGTGCCAGTGGAAAGTGCAACTGTTTATAGTTGTCTCAAAGAGTCTTGCTGTGTGCCGATGGAAAATGCAACTGTGTATAGTTGTCTCAGAGAGTGTATGTGTGTATGCTGTGTGCCACTGGAAAGTGGAACTGTGTATAGTTGTTTCAGAGAGTGTTGGTGTGTTTGCTATATGCCAGTGGAAATTGCAGCTGTATATAGTTGTCTCAGAGATTGTTGGTGTGTTTGCTGTATGCCAGTGGAAAGTGCAACTGTGTATAGTTGTCTCAGAGAGTGTTGGTGTGTATGCTGTACGCCAGTGGAAAGTGCAGCTGTATATAGTAGTCTCAGAGATTGTTGGTGTGTTTGCTGTATGCCAGTGAAAGTGTGCAACTGTGTATAGTTGTCTCAAAGAGTCTTGCTGTGTGCCGATGGAAAATGCAACTGTGTATAGTTGTCTCAGAGAGTGTTGGTGTGTTTGCTGTGTGCCGATGGAAAATGCAACTGTGTATAGTTGTCTCAGAGATTGTTGGTGTGTTTGCTGTATGCCAGTGGAAAGTGCAACTGTGTATAGTTGTCTCAGAGATTGTTGGTGTGTTTGCTGTATGCCAGTGGAAAGTGCAACTGTGTATAGTTGTCTCAAAGAGTGTTGGTGTGTGCTGACGGAAAGTGCAACTGTGTATAGTTGTCTCAGAGAGTGTTGGTGTGTTTGCTGTGTGCCAATGGAAAGTGCAACTGTGTATAGTTGTCTCAGAGCGTGTTGCTGTGTATGATGTTTAAAGATGTGCTAGAGCATGTGAATATGTCTGACTTGTACTGATGTCTTGGAGCGTGTGACTTTGTATGATAAATACAGATGTTTCGGAGTATGTGACTAAGTTGTACAGATGTCTGGGAGCATGAGACAGTGTGTACAGATGTCTTGGAACAGGTGACTGTCTAATGTGTACAGATTGCTTGGAAAATGATAACTATGCAACATGTACAGGCGTCTTGGAGCATGTGACTATGTCATGTATCTTGTGTCTCATTGTCTTGAAGCATTTTAACTATGTCGTGTGTGCAGATGTCATGGAGTGTGCAACTGCGTATGGTGTGTGTATAGGGGCATATGACTATTCACGAAGTGTACAGATGGGATATGTAACAGTGTGTGTGATGTGCACAGATGTCTTAGAGCGTGTGCCCAGAGTGCGAGGTCCCCGCCCTCACCCGTCTGGCTGGGCCGCCTTCAGCAGGAACCAGCGTGGCCATTATCTCTGAGGACACTCCTGAAAGGTGGAGAGCTTCAAAACACACACACACACACACACACCAGGCCGAAGTTTTGTGGCCAATGCAGTAATAAGATAGTCACGTGACGCCCACCCTACTTCCGCCTACGGAAGATGCCGAAGTTCGTGTACTGTACGTCATTCTTCTTCGGCCTGTCACCCAAGCAAGATAAGTCTTGTGCTCTGTCTCGCCTATACTTTGCCTTTGTGTAAAGATTGCTGTGTTCGCATTCTGAACTCATTTATTGTGGCTTGTGCTTATCCCTCAGTATATCTTGACGTGTGAGGTTATCGCTGGGCTAGCATTCTAACCTTATTTTCGGAATTTTCTCGCGATTGTTTCCCGTTTCTGCTTTCCGCGTCACCGGTTCAGCTGTTCGGCATTTCCATCGCCGCGTTCATAGCTGTTCGGTGCCTCTCTTATCCATCGGCCTCCCTTTTCAATCGCCTTCGGCCCAGTCGCCACTAAATTCCGATTTCTCCCTTCCCCTCGCCGTCATTTATTCCACAACCTCCTGTGCGACGATCGTGAGCCAGTCTCGTCGCCATCTCCCTGCCTCGTCGCCATTTTGTTTTGCGCCGGTCTCCCCCTCTCTGTCACAACTTATACCCCATTTTTTTACAGGGGGTTGTTTTCGTCCAATTTAATTCCTTTGCCCCCTTCCCTCATTTGCCAGAAATTCTCGCTCGCCTTCGTGTCCTCAACGATCGCGATCGACCGTTGTCCTGGTATTTACACGTGGCGTTACTCAGCACTTTGCGCCACGTCACGGTCGCTTCTCACGCGCAGTTTCGCCTTATCTGCTGCGCTTGGTGTGTCCCTGTACGGACTTGTTTTCCTTATTTTCCATTGTGTACGTTGTTCATTTTATTTTGTGTGCGCACGGTCGATCGATTGCCCTGTTATTTATTCCCGATCGACCGTCGTGACTTTCTCGCTTACGATCGTGTGCTCCGGTTTCGCTCGGCGCCATCGCCCAATATGGTGAAGGACTCGACTGGGTCGAGCAACAACCCTGACGTGCAGGGTTCGCGCTCTTTCCCGGAGGACCCACGAGTTGGTTCCAACCCCGAGCGAACCGTTCTCTCTTTGGGAGAACGGACGGCCGCGGTAGTTGGAGATGACCCTCCCGCGGAGGGGACGCGGGAATCTCCCTCCTCTACCCGACCGACGGACGCACGACCGTTGCGTTCGAAAGCTAGAAGGCAACCGGCGGCCATTGCTAAGTGCCTTTCATTTGACATGCCCAGGAAATCTAAGGGCAAGGCCCCACTTAAGGGACCCCCCCTAGCCAAAACTTCCCAGCGGGTCCGCTTCGCCCCCCCCACCCTGCCTTCTAGCTTTCCTGCGCTTACACACTCATCGCCTTACTATGCCGAGTCACGCGACCCCCGGCCCCCGGGGACCCTTGCCGGGCCGCGGACAGGCACGGGTGACGGCCTTGGGCTGGAACCCCCACCCGTCACTCGCATCTATGAGACAGGCGGGTCCGCTTCTTCCCCCCATCTGGACTCGCCTTCTCACGACGCTCTCCCCCCCGTGCACAGGTGCAGCCAACACCCCTGCACGAGGAGCGTCCCCCCTAGCTCCGGAGGCAGTGTTATGGCCACGTCTTGGCACGACCATGCACATGTCCATAACTCTGGGCGTATGGGAACACCGAGTGCATCCACCGGTTGTGATCATACACAAAGACGGCCGACCAACCCCGCTCGCCCGTCGCAGGTTCCCCTAGGGGTTCAGGACGTTGGGGGCCCGACCTACTCGGCCCCCCACCACTGGGCAACGTCCTCGGTCCCGTTCCTCCGGGGGGAGGATCTACCAGCGGGACCACGGGTAACCTGCCCCATTCCTCTGGGGCCCGGCATGCTCCCGGGGGGGGGACCACACACTACGGTCGATTATTATTCCCCCCCCCCCCTGCCCCAGTTTACCCCGGTCCCCGGCGAGTCCCTGCACAGTACTCTGGGCCGCCACAGCCCGCTTATCTCCCCGGGGACCAGTGGCTCTATGCCCCCGAGAGGGACCAGTGGCTTAATACCCACACCCAACCTGATCAACTCTTTGGTCGATTGTGGCACCCAATCTCACAGACTTGGGTCGACCTGGGTCTCCCACCTCGGGCGCTGTCCGATCGGCAGTCCGGGCTCTCCCACCCTAGCCCGTCTGCCGAGTATAGAGCCACGAGGGTCCCGCCCCCCCCCCCCCCCCCCCACCCCCTACCAGGGCGGGACCCTCGCGCACCCGCGCACTTGCCTCCTGAGGAAGACCTCCCTTCCCAGGAATTAGACTCCCCACAGCCTGAGGAGGACTACGATGAGGACCTCTTCTCATCACTTTATGACATCAACACCATTGAACGGTTTCGACCGGACTTGGTGTCGAGGGACGCCCCTCCCTCTGCCGATATCTTGGCCTTTCCTGAGATCGTTGGGCCGCCCCCCCAGCCCAACACACTCAGACTCAGGATTGTAGCTCCTCAGTCCCTCACTTCACTGTGGGAGAGTCCGGCGAAACGCGCCAGGGGTGCAGCAGACGCCGTCCCCACGCCGGGTCAAGACCTTCCCCCGGCACCCAATGCGGCCCCCCTTTCGGCGCCCTACTTGGGACCCGCAGGAAGCACCCTGTTACCTCCCTCTTTGCTGACAATCCGGCCACCAGGGAGTGGGCCATCTCCCAATCGATTGTCGCCTGATACCCAACCGGGCCCCCCCCCTTTCGGCCACTGTCTCCTTTAAGGCGTTAAAGGACTGGGACCGAGTAGCCCGGATGGGCATCTTACACACCACTGCAGGGCATGCCCTACCTTAGCATGCTCTTGCAGAGGGCGGAGGTACTCTGGCCTGGGGATGACGGCGCCGTCCCAGGGCCTTCGGATACAAACTCCGAACCCCACCAGGACGAACTTCGCTTGTTCAGCGATCCCTTCATGCGACACCTAGTCAACAGGATATCGCATCACTTGTCGGCTGCGGCGGACAGCGCAGCAACGACCCATTTTAATTGTCTGCTTGTGGCTAGAGACGCGGTGCTTGCACGCTCCTCGCTCTCCCCGGCACTCAGGGCATCCCTACGATGTGTCCCGGGCCAGGATCACTCGCTCTTTGGCGAGTACTCCACCTCGGCTATGTCTCTCTCTCTCTCGGAACGCAAGCAGGCGGCGTCCTTCGCCCCCCCCCCGCCTCAGCCACGCCCTTCCAGACCCCCCCTTTCGGTCCTACCCCAGGGCCAACAGGCCCACTCCGTACCCCCGTCAAGCCCCATTTCACACCGCCGGGCCGGCCAAGCGCCCACTTAACTCGCAGAGGCCTAAACCAAACCTCGCCAGAATTTTCGGTTCGGCCAGCAAGCACGGCCCCGCAGGTGACTGGAGGACACTCCCGTAGGGGGCATGGAACTGGCACAACCTGCCCAGCAAGACACCGGCCCCTCTGTACCCCTTCCCCCCGGGACCACCATCGGCTCCCCTGGCGGGCAACCTCTCCCGGCATGCCCGCCAGTGGCGACGTATGGGCCTCAGCCCCCCTGGTAGTGTCGGTGCTTCAGGATGGGTTTCGCCTACCCTGGGCACACGGTCGCCCTCCCCTCATGCGTTTTCCTCCTCCCTCCGTCCCCCAGCGACCCCCCACCTGCCCAGGCGGAGGCCCTCCGCCTGGAAGTCCTCGAACTCCTACAGAAGGGGGCCATCGCAGAAGTTTTCCAGCCCAACCCCGGGTTTTACTCCCACCTGTTCGTGATCCCCAAACCTTCGGGGGGATGGAGGCCCATCCTCGACCTTTCTCCCCTCAACAAGTTCCTAAGACATACCAAGTTCAAGATGGACACACCCTTCCAGATCAGAGACTCCATTCACCATTTAGATTGGGCGACCTCCATAGATCTGAAAGATGCGTATTTCCAAATCCTTATCCACCCGGCGCACAGACGTTACCTCCGGTTTGTCTGGCAAGCTCGGGTTTCCAGTTCAAAGCTCTCCCCTTTGGCCTCTCCCTGGCACCCTTCCTCTTCACGAAGGTTGTCAAGGAGATGGCCGCCCTGGCCAGGCAGGAGGACATTCGCCTCCTGGTTTACCTCGACGACTGGCTTGTCCTAGCCTCCTCCCAGGCTCAGTGCCAGGCCCACACCACCCCCCTCCTCAGCCTTTTTTTCCACCTTGGGTTTTGTAATCAACCCCCTCAAGTGCGAACTTATTCCCAGTCAGAGGTTCTCTTTCCTGGGCATGAGTTTCGACACGATTACCATGAAGGTCGCCCCGACCCCGGAGAGGTCCGCCCGCATCGTGGACCTCATCGTGCGCCTCCGAGAAGCCTCGCACACCTCGGCCAGAACTCTGTCCTCCCTCTTAGGGATGATGGAGTCCCTTTCTGCCCTCATTCCGCTGGGTCGGGTCCCCAAACCAGCCAGCTGCAGAGGGAGTTCCGTCGTCGTTGGTCCCAGACCTCGGACCGCTGGGACCTGACCATTCCCCTCGGCCCCTGGTTCTCGGGTGCCACGGAGGAATGGCTCAATCCGTCCACCCTGACCACCGGCGTTCCGATCTCTCTCCCAACTCAGTCCCTCGAGCTATACACGGACGCCTCCAACTCGGGCTGGGGGGCCCACTTGGGGGACAGTCATGCCTCGGGGATGTGGGACACACAGATGGCTCGCCTCCACATCAACATATTAGAGTTGGAAGCGGTCAGACTGGCCCTCCTCCACTTCCAGCATCTAATCTCGCACCGACTGGTTCTCCTCCTCACGGACAACACGTCGGTAGCCCATTACGTCAACAAGGGGGGGGGGGGGGGGGGGGGGGGTCCATCGGCCTCTCTCTCAGGACAGAGGCCCTCCTTCGCTGGTGCCACGCACGGGGAACCACCCTCCGTGCGAGACACATAGCGGGGACACGGAACATCCTGGCAGACACTCTCAGCCGGTCAGGGACCCTTCTGCACACAGAGTGGACCCTGAACAAGCTGACACTAACCACTGTCTGGGATCACTGGTTCAAGCCCATGGTCGACCTATTTGCGACACGGTTCAACCATCGACTCCCCATGTATGTCTCTCCAGTCCCGGACCCCCGAGCGTACGCGGTCGATGCGCTCTCCCTCCCCTGGACGGGACTTGTCGCCTACGCCTTTCCCCCCCCCCTCCCCATACTTCACAAAGTGATCAGGAAGGCCAGGCTGGAGAGACCCAAACTCATCCTCATAACCCCATGGTGGCCGACTCAGTCGTGGTTCCCGGACCTCAGGTCCCTAACTCACGTTCCCCCTCTCCAGCTAGCCCCTCGGTGGGACTTGCTCAGACAACCTCGCTCGGGCCTCCCTCACTCCAATCCCCGGATGCTTCGCCTACACGCTTGGCTTCTATGCCAGCCAAATTGCGACCACCGGTCCCCCCCGCCCCCGCCCCCGACAGACAGACCCCGGTCTGTCCTAGAGACCCTGACAGAAGCGGGAGCATCGCAGGGACTACGACTTGGCCTCGGCCTCTCGTAGGGCTAGCACAGAGTCCCTCTATAATTACAGATGGGAGAGATGGGTCACGTGGTGCACGGCTCGGTCCCCTACCTACACCCCCCTCCAACATCCAGCTAGGCAATTTCCTATCCCACCTTTCGTCCTCCTTAAAAACTCTCGGCTAGCTCCATTCGGGGCTACCGATCGGCCGTATGCACCACCATCCGACAGCTCGGCGGCCCATCTTTCGACAATGACTTTCTACTCAGAGAACTATCACGGGGGGTTGCCTTACGGAAGCTCAATCCCCTAGGCGCGCCCCCTTGTGGGACCCTCTTTCTGGTGTTAGGCGCCCTCAGAAAACCCCCTTTCGAGCCCCTCCGCTCCATTCCCTTTGACCTCCTCTCCTTCAAGACCACCTTCCTTCTCTCCCTGGCCTCAGCCAGAAGGCGAAGTGAGATTCATGCCCTCAGCGGGGACCCTCGGGACATCGCCTTTCACAGAGACGGCTCGTCTCTCACTTAAGTTCCTTCCTGAGTTCCTAGCGAAGAACCAGGAACCGGGCACACCCTCTCCTCCTTCCCTCCTGATCCGCTCTCTAGCGGATATCTTAGGCAACGAGCGGGGGGGGGACATGGACCTGTGCCCCTCTAGGTGCCTCAGATACTACTGGGAGCGTTCCCGCCCCAGGCGTTCCTCGCAGCGACGCCTTCTTATCTCCATCAACCCCAACAACAAGAAGGACATATCGGCGGGCACTATCTCTAGGTGGCTATCCAATACTATCAGATCTGCCTATGCCCAGGCGTACAAAGACCTCCCAGCCCTGTCACCCCGAGCCCATGAGGTCAGAGCGCTGGCCACGTCCTCAGCGTTCCAGCACTCTGTCCCCGTGCGCCATCTCCTGGAGGCAGCCTACTGGCGTTCGGAGAACCCTTTCATAAACTTTTATTTAAGGGACATCCGCATGACCAGGGCTGATGGTTCTAAAGGGATTTCATTTGTGGGCGGCCATGCAGCCATATCGGTCTACCCCAGGAACCATTAGGGCGCTCGGCCCCTCCTCCTATTACTTTAAATTCTGCTATGGTCTGACATGGTATAGTATACGACGCCAAAATGGGGAGTTTGTGTTATACTCCCTGTTTGGCTAAGTATACTTACCATGTCAGACTCTAATGCCCGCCCTACCTTCCCCTCTAGCGCCAAGTTCCCTGGGGTTTTGCCTTGCGCGCAGGCCTCATTGAATGACGTACAGTACACGAACTTCGGCATCTTCCGTTCCGTAGGCGGAAGTAGGGTGGGCGTCACGTGACTATCTTATTACTGCATTGGCCACAAAACTTCGGCCTGCAGGGAGTATAACACAAACTCTTTCCCAGGGATGCTTGTGAGAGTTCACACAGGAAATTCGGGTGGGAAACAAGGAGAAAACAGTGTTTTCTCTACCAAAAGAAGAAAAACTTTGTGATAAACTGCAGGTGACTTCTCTGGCTTTTGGCTCTTTGCAGACAGCCAGGGAACAAAAAAAAATTAAAAAAAAAAGAAACCCCCCCCCCCCCAGCAGTCTTGAGAATATAAAACTATTACAAGACTTGGGAGGTGATGAAACGATTCCGAAGCCATGCCTAGAGCAGTGTGTTGTTGTGCTGAAACAGCGAAAGGAGGGACCCGTTTCATGCAAGGGTAAGTCCAAACTGCCATGAGGAAACAGCAGCAGGGTGAGACATTGTTGTTCCGCTGTGGAGGAAATGTTAGATTTGTGTTATGCTAAACAGCCTTTATCGGCATTTAACTGCTCCAGAGGTGTGTCGGAGCAGCATTTGTTTTATTTTGACATTGATTGTAAAGCCATAAAGAGCCAAATCAGATGTTCTTGAAAATCAAACTAAACCAGCTTGAGAAGTGTTCATTCTGCACAGGCTTGAAAGCAAAAGAGCTTGCACTGAAAATCATTTTTTTTTTTAATCATTTTTCATTTGTTTTTGCCTGTGAAATGATCAACTGGGGTCCCACATGATATGCACTTAGCACGCACACACACACACACACACACACACACACACACACACACACACACACACAGAGCAAAATTTTGTGCGGAGAACTACGTTTTGTTGTGGTAGAAAGACTTGCACTGGAGAGAAAAAAAGAAAAAAGAGGAAACTTGATGCTGGCTAGGGTAAATAAACTGGACCAATTTCATGTTGAGAAACAGGCTGCGATATGAGTGATGTAGGTTGAAGTATAATGTCATGCTGTGTCAGGTGCCTCCATACCTATACAGTGACAATACATGAACAATGTAATCAGTTAAGTACAATTTAGTACAGTGCATGATTTACTTGTGCAGTGTAGTGCAGTTTTGTACAAAAGACACAAAATGCACAGTAGGGTACGGCACAGTGCAGTGTAGTTTTTGCACAGTGTCTTTCACTTCAGCACTGTACTTCTCCTCACCTCACCACACCATATTGCGCACACCCATATCACACCTCACCACTTCTTCTCACTTACCCCTCCCCACCCCGTCTCCACCCAACCTTGCCTCACCCAACCCCCCCCCCCACAGGACACCACACCATATCAGACCACACACACTTCTTCCCACTTACCCCTCCCCACCCCGTCTCCACCCGACCTCGCCTCACCCAACCCCACCCCACAGGACACCACACACATACATCTCATCACATCTCACCACTTCTTCCCACTTACCCCTCCCCACCCCGTCTCCACCCAGCCTCACTTCACCCAACCCCACCCCACTTGACACCACACCATAGCGCACTAGCATCAGAGAGAACATGCATTACTGTTGGTAGGATTGAGTGTGGGAGATCCACTTTTGAATGGTTACTGCCGCTGAAGCAGAGACACGACACAGCTAAGCTAAAGCACTCATTTCAGTTTATCATAAGCAGAAGAGACAATGACCCCCCCCCCCCCCCCCCCCCCCATGCTCCTTTTCTTTTTTTTTTTTTCAAACTCAGACACATCATGGCATTGAGGTGTTGTTTTTTTTTTTTTTTTTTTCTGCCGTTGAATTTACTGTCGAGATACAGGAACACCACTGGCATTCAGCCATTTTTCTGTGACTGATTTTGTCTGAGGTGTGCCTGAGTCTGTTCGTTATCTTCGCTTCAACATTTTCATTTCAAGTGTTTATGAGTGTGTGTAAAGTGTCATTTCACTTTTTAAAGTGATATCGGTGCGTGTGTGCATGAAATAAATTGTTTGTGTGGTTTGGTAATTGTCGGCTTACGCCAAGATTCAAGATTTGAGCCTCCCATGTTCTTTGCATTTTTCTTCATATTCAGTCCATTTTCTATAAAGGAGTTGGTTTGCAGCTTTGATTTGTTATTAGTGAATCATATCAAATTAGACAGAAAACGATATTTATGCGTTGATCAGGGAAAAAACAGTTGGTAGGCTTTTATGCAGAATGTGCTAAATACAGCTTCTACTGCAGGTGTATGGTGAATCATGTGAGTAATAGAAGATGTGTTGTTGCTTAAAACTGGTATTTCAGATAATACTGGGTGATTGTGCCATTGCCCCATTTTGCTTGCCGTTGCGTAGGGGGTGGGGGATAGGGGAAAGTGCATGTGTGTGGAGAGCCCGAATTGAACCAGAACAGTCCCATGACCATAGAAACAAAATGGACACAGTTTGACCTCAGTATATATATATAATATATATATATATATATATATATATATATATATATATATATATATATGTGTGTGTGTGTGTGTGTGTGTGTGTGTGTGTGTGTGTGTGTGTGTGTATTTGGATGTACAGTTTTTTTGTTTCCCATTTTACAAAATCAACATTACGGAAGACATGTATTTAAAAATGATCTAAAAGGATTTCACAGTGCACAAATAACTGTCATGTTGATTGTTCATCATTTACTATCAGTGATGATAGCCAGAAAATGTTTGTTTATGGAAACATTTATTGTTTGTTTATATGGAAACATTTATTTATTAATTATTTTCTTTTTAGCTGCCTTTGTTATGATAGTGCCAGACCATCAGATAGCATAGAGGAGATGAAACAATGCCGACATTCCAGTGTTAGACGTACAAACATTGTGGAAGATTTTTTTTTTCAACCTTGAATGTTGCAGTATATTCCAAGAGTGTGATGATTTGCCAAAGATCTTTAAACTTGCTGAGCATAGATTGCAACCGAAAGAGACATTAGCAGCTAAGGTGCAGTGTAGATTCTTGACAAGGACTTGAAATGTTGATGGGGATTTGAATTGTGTGTCTGTTGTCAGGATCAGAGTGCTTCTGTAGGCGAAGTGACATGATTTTGTGCAGACTGCTGGAAACATGAGCGCATTCGAAGTTCAGCACTCTCTGTAGAATACAGTAACTCACAACACTTGCACCTGCATGTATTCTTGAACATTTGGTCATTGCACCCTCTCTTTCACTCTCTCTATGGAAGTTTCAGTGTGAGACAACTGCAGACAGAAATTAAAACAAATTAAAAGAAAAAAAAAATGAAAGAGACAAAACAAATGATAACACAAAACATGATGCATTTCGACCTGTTTGTCTTCTTCAGGCAAGACAAACAACATTCAAGACAATGAAAACGAAGAACGAACAGTCACTTAAATTGTTTCCTCAAATTGGGTGGAAGAAGGGATGTGGAGAACTTTGTGGGAAGTTTCTCTCCTCTCTCTCTCTCTCTCTCTCTCTCTCTCTCTCTCTCTCTCTGTGTGTTCTCTCTCTCTCTCTCTCATTTTACAATACAGAACTGAGGCTGGTCAGGATGCAGGGAATGGAGTTTTGAAGGAGGTGAAGAAGCTTTGGGCAGATGAGGACACTAGAAACGGCTAGTTGAGTTGTTGGTGCACGAGCAGCCATATTCTTCATCGATGGTTTCAGTGCAGGCATTGGTCTACTGGTTTCAGCTTACGCTGTAATGTGAAGCCAGTGGGTGAGTGATCTACTACCCAGACACTAATGGAGTGCACACATTGCTGTTTATCATTTGTCCACAGCCAGAGTTTTTCATTTTAAAAAGGAATGTAGATCATTCTCAGCGCATTTTTGTTGTTATGTTTTTTTTTTTTTCAAGCGACCAGACGCTGCCTTTGTTCTCCATTGTGTGTGTTTTCCCCACCAATGGATTTGTTTCATTTCTAAGGTGGGATTATTGTTGGAGTGGTTTTAGTTCTCCATTGTGAGATGATGATGTGTTTTCCCACCAACGGATTTGTCTCATTTCTAAGGTGGGATTATTGTTGAAGTGGTTTTAGTTCTCCATTGTGAGATGATGGTGTGTTTTCCCACCAATAGATTTGTCTCATTTCTAAGGTGGTATTATTGTTGGAGTGGTTTTATTCTCCAAAACAAAAACAAGGGTATGTGAAGGTCTGATTCTTTAGATTCCCCCCCCCCCCCCCCCCCCCTTTGCTTCACCTAAGCCAGGGCTTGAAAAACAACTATAGCAAAGGGATGTTGCTCTCTCTCTCTCTCTCGCTCTCTGTTTTGTGTATGTGTGTTTGTGTGAGACCGATTGTGCTCTCTCAAAGGAAAGTTGGTGAGTGCATTCCTTATCTGTGATAGAGCAGCTAGCTGCATGTGTTTTGAAGTGTAGGTTTTTTTTTTCCCCCTTCAAATGACTGTATGGCTGTGATGGTCTTTGTCACATTAATTTTTTGTGTATGTACGTTATGTCCTGCTTGAAACACAGAGGATTCAGCTTTGTCTTGCAACTCTTCAGTGGGGTTTCTGTTGACAGAGGATGTTGTTTGCTGTCATATCAGAGTATTTCATGGAGAATCACAGAATTTGTAGCACCAAGTTTCACATCACGCAAACATATATTCAGTGCATTATAAACACTAAGTTATGTGATTATCTCAGTCATGAGATTTTCGTTCGAGTGAGCAAGAAAGTATCAACCTTTGCCAGCTGTATTTTAGAATGTGTCTTTAATTGACATTTGAGTTTTTTTTTTTTTTTAAAGTCATTTCTGTTTTGAATTTCAGTCGATCGGGGTTTTCATTCCCAGTACTTTGTTACTCAACTGTCAATGACACTATTTTTTATTTCATCATAGTTGTAACATACTGTTAGAGAACTGCCTTGGTTGCACTCAATAACTTAGACTTATTAGCAAAGTTCTGGAGTGGCAGCTCATTTTCGTTAAGGATGTTACAACGTATTAGAGTCATCACTGACCTTTCCCCTGTTGAATGGGACCAGTGAGTTTGTGACTGCGCTCACACACACAGGAGAGGGTTTTGTTAGGTGACTGACTGAAGTGTTTGATGTGATTCAACCATCGAGTG
Source organism: Conus betulinus (assembly GCA_016801955.1). Classification (NCBI taxonomy): domain Eukaryota; kingdom Metazoa; phylum Mollusca; class Gastropoda; order Neogastropoda; family Conidae; genus Conus; species Conus betulinus. The sequence goes on along the minus strand of JADBJO010003052.1, from coordinate 60,552 downwards.
TAAAAAAATGGCATCACAAAAGCTGTGCAAAAAGGATGGCAGGACGTTAAACACTTCTGCTGCATTGTGTTACTAATCAGTTTTGAAAATCTGACTTCCTGTCTTTTGGTAACTTAAAAAAGAAGAATTTTAACACTAACTGATACCAGTGTCTGGGGGGGAAACCACTGAACAAAAACGGCAGTACTAAGTGAGTTAAGATGGTCAGTATGAGCAATTCTTCTTCCTCTTTTGGATACAGACTGCTGTGGGCATAGGGGACTGGTGTAAGGGGTGGGACAGTCAAGGAGAGTGGCTGTTGGACAGGAGAAAGGGGAGGGGCAGGGATGATGGGGTAATGGATGGAGACATAAGGTGAGGTAACGTTGCTTGTAGCCCAGCTGACCCACAGTGGGCTGTATCAGGGCTGTCATGGCGGACACGAAAGGAAAGCAGAAGCTGCCAGTATCCTCCCATAGTGATTTGTCTTCTGCCTTTAACCTAGGTGCTGGTAGCCCCAGATCTGTCCACAGTGTGATGTTGCTCCAGCTGGGTCAGCCTGGCCTTCCTCATTGTACTCTCTGTAGGATCATCCTGAACAGCGCGGCCTGGTGCTGGACTCAGCTGTGCTTTCACTCTCCTGTCTTGCCAGGAGGGGTTCCTGAGGACCAGTTAACTCGATGACAAGACTTGATACAAAGTCTTGGTCCGGTGTGGCCCGGGATGTGAAGCGGCTGTCCATAGCGTGAAGTTTCAGACGTCAGAGTCCTCTCAGCGGTGTGCTCAGCTACCGTGTTATTAACTGCTGTGTGTGCGTGTGTGTGTGTATGTGTGTGTGTGTGCGTGTGTGTGTGTGTGTGTGTGTGTGTGTGTGTGTGTGTATTTTGTCATTGATGTCTGTTTGACCACAGGTGCTTTTAGGGCTCTTTTATGATGTAAATATCACATGTGATCTCTCTCCTGATGTCTCAGTTTGAGTGCCAATTTAATTGATAACCTGTTTTGTGCGTACACTTTTTTTTAAAAAATGAAATATGTACATTTACTTTGTTGAAGAAGTATTTGCTTGTTTTTGAGAAAAAGATTGGATGAAATTGATCTTTTTATTTTTTTAGTACATGAAGTTCAATTTTAAAACTGGATTGCTTAAAATCCATGCTCCAGTTTTGGACCAAACTGTTATTGGCTACCTTTTACATATTATTTGATATGTAAATAACTGAATGTGCACTTGACATTGTGTAGATTTTTGAAACAGGTAGTTTATGAAACAAAACAATGTAGAACATTATTTTTTAATCGTGCAGGAAATCAGATTTTCCTGTGCGCTTCTAACTATGATCAGTAGAAGAGTCTTGGTTAAAGGAAAAAAAAAAAAAACATGTGAAAAGGCAACCAGACATCATCAGTACTTAAAGATTTTGCGCAATTCATTTTTGATGCTGAATCAGTGGCATGCAGTCTAAATGGTGGTTCAAGAGCTTAAATTGCCTTGCTGTGAAATCTCTGATAAAGACCTAACCAAGTGAGACAGTTGCCATATAAAGACGTTCTTTTTCAGGAACATTTTTTTTGTGTGTCTGCGCCTTCAGCCCCCTCCCTCTCCCTGTCTGTATTCATCCCTTCCCCAAGCCTGCCCCCCCCCTCACCCTTCTTCTGATTAAGACTGCCTCCTTCTGAATATACCCCCCCCCCCCCCTTTTTTTTTTATATTTCTTATTTTTATTTGTTAAATGAATGAATTTTGAAGATTGTCATCAAATGTCTCAAAAACAGGGTGGAAAAGGTAATCCTTGGAAAAAGAGTGTCCAAATGTTTCGGGCCTTGAATCCTTTCTCAAAGGTAAAGAACTGTGGGGAATCAGAAATTTAAAAGAGGGAAAGGTGAACACAAATCATGGTAGGAGCTTGCTTGCTTTCTCAGAGTTCTTTCCCATTGAGAAAGGGTTTAAGGCCCAAAACGTCTGGACCTCTTTTTTCCCAAGGAAGGTCTTTTCCACCCATGCTTTTCAGATTGTTTATAAGTTGTGTAATCCTGTGGTCAACTTCGCTTTGTTGTCATCCAATGGTTGTCAACTAATAGAGACATCACATTCTAAATTATAGCCTGTTTTGAAGGTTCCATTGTTTTAGATTACATGCGGCTGATTATTTGACTTTCATCTGCATGGTTGGTTGCTTCTGAGTTCGTATCAATTAGGAGTGTGCTGGAATGTGTTTTAGTGCGGCAGAATTGCTTCTGTTTTGTAGATTGCACACTAAAGCAGGTGTCAAACACTTCATCTCTGTGTTTCATGGAAAGCTAAAATCAAAGATGCAATCACCTATGAACATTACTCCATGTAATCTTCACAACATGCATCATTGCTCTTGTTAAATGTAGGATTTTTTTTTTTTTTTTGCTGCTTTTAGTTTTTTTGCCATCTGCATTGGTTTCAAGTTGTGTGTTTGATTACAATCCAAGATTAGAATTCTTGAAACTTTGCACTGACTTTTGATTGTGTGATCTCGCAAACAGAGTTTTGTTGTTGTTGTTGTTGTTATCAGCTGTCACATTTTTTTTTCACACTGTCACATCTTCCTTGCTTCCCCTCCCCCCCCCCTTCTTCCTCTGTCAGTGGCAGTACCCCCACATTGCTGATTCTGCCTCCTCAATACACTGTCTCACCCAGATTGCCCTGTGGCAGCCCCAGCACTCTTTTAAAGAGTGAAGAAGCTCCATGGTGCATTCCATGTCATGTGCCACTCACAGTGAAACATATTCTTTTAGAGTGTTGGGACTTGCACGATGTGAGACACAAGCATTTTACAGCAGATTCCATGAAAACCTTGTTCAGAGATGTTCCGCCTGAAGCGATCTTTTTGAGTTCTTGAAAGAGGTTAACATTTTTCATCGGATCTGAGATTTTACAGTGGAAAGATTTTTAACAAACTTTTGGTTGAGTTTTTAGACAATGTATTTTAAAGAATTGTGTGAATGAATGACCTGTGAGTTGATTTTAATGTGGTGACAGCCGTGGTATGGCCCTTTGCGGTCGGCTGGGCTATAAGCAACATTATCTTATCTTATCCTAACTAGCCCCAGCACCGTAGTCTGTAGGAACAGACCTGTTTACCCTTACGACTTTGTCATAATTTTTATGAAAAATAATCGAAATTACAGGAATTGCGCCCGACCCCCCTCCCCCCCAAAAAAGAAAAAATTGCGGGGAAAAAATCAAAGAAAGAAAATTCTTAAACATGAAGTGTCGTCTGCTACTGTTTCAGTCAAAAGTAAGAAGACATTTCCCAGCATGCCTTGGTTCTTTGACCTTATCAAAGATGGCGAGGAAGCGGTCTTATGTGCCAACGGCCGGCTCATCCAAATCTTCAAAAGTTACGAAAGTATTGCAATTATGAAGATTACTTTTTTTTTTTTTTTTTTTTTTTTTTAAATTACAGGTTTTTATCTGAGATATTACAGGTACACAAATTTGGGGTAAACAGGTGTGATAGGAAGCACCATTATCAGTTCACCCTAAGGCAGCCAGCAAGAGGAGACACTGCACTGCTGCCAAGTTGGTTTTGAGTGGTTCCTGTTCTGATCCAGTAAAACTCAGGACACCATCTTCTCAGCCCCCTACTGACGATAATAATGTTGTTTTTTTGTTGGTCGTTGGAATAGAGCAGGCGAGTATTGCCCTTCCAAGGGTGTGAGTCCATCCACTGACAGTCACCACACAAATGTCATCAGAAGAGTGTGGCACGAAGGGCTGCTGGATTTCAAACTTTTTTCTTTTGTTCATGACCTGTGTCTCCACTTGAGCATACCACTATTAACAGAAGACATATTTCCCTGAAGATGTGAGCTACCTTAACATTTAAATTTTTTTTTTTTTTTTTTTTTTTTTTTAAATGGAAATAGAAGCTACCGACAGGTTATAATGTTATGGGTATGTCTCATAAATCAGATAAAACAGGGTTCATTTCTCTTTCTATTTGTTCTAGTTGTGTCCATGGACAAAACTGCTCCCCAGAATTTGATGTCAACCTTTATTTGAAACCATTTTTAGAGCAATATACCGTAAGTATTTTTCATGAAAAAATTAGCTACTTTTGCTGCATCTGCAAGTGCCAAACATGGAAATCATTGGGGTTGGGATAGGTGGGGGATGGGGATGGGGGGAACAGAATGGATGCAGTAGAACAACAAATGTGTTTTGAGATCTCCATTTGCAAACGAGTTCTTGGAAAAAGGAAGGGTGTCACTCATAAAATACATGTGGAAACAACTGTGAAAAAAAAAAATGTAATGAAATACTGCGTCCAAGTTAATAGTCACTGCCAGTACATGTAATGTTAAAGCGAAAACATCAAAAAAGGGACAGGCATCAGTTAAAACGATGTAGTGATCAGATCACCATTCATGTATTCTGTATGAAACAAAACAGGAACAAAGAAACTCTAAGGATAGTTCTGCTTTCTTCATAAATGTTTTAATTCACTTGTGAAGATGATTCTACATGAATTTCTCAATAAGGTCACAACCATTAACTGTGGACAATCCATACCAATTTTTAGTTGTCTTCCAGCAGAGTATTGGTTGCAAGGCTTTTTATTTGTTTATAGCAAATTCTAAAACTGACCCAGATTTTTCGCTATTGTTGTTTGCATGTATGTTTTTGGTGAACTAAGACATGTACACAAATCTGCTCTTGTTTAGTTCTGACTTTGGAGACTGTAAGACTGAAGAACATCAATCACTTTGTGGAATAGAGCATCGCAAATTAGATCTTGTACCTGACCAGTAGTTGATTGATGTGTGCTTTTCATGTTTGTGTGTCTTTGTCCTGATGAGTGAATAGATGTGTATTGTTGAATGAGAGATGAAGGGCAAGAACACTGGAAGAATGATCATGACAAACAAATGTATGTGTGTGTGTGAGTGTGTGTGTGTGTGTAGTGTATGTGTGTGTGTGTGTGTGTGTGTGTGTGTGTGTGTGTGTGTGTGTGTGTGTGTGCGCGAGCGTGCGTGTGTGCGTGCAGGCACGTGTGCATGCATATTTGTGTTTCTGCTTATCATCATCCTAGATGTAGGCCCTGAACAAATTTTATTTACAGAGAGAAGCACCATGTGTAAGCGCATATTTTTTTAAAAGAAATTGTTCGTTTGCGTTTATGCTAATGTTTTCCCCATTTCAACAAGCATTTCAGCAGTGCTGAAATTCCTCTTTACTTTAGTGTTTTTTTATTTGATGACTATTGGCTTATTATTCTCTATGTCGGAAGAAAAAAAGAAACCTTTTTACATGAACATATGTTCAACATTCTTTGATATTTCATAATTTGACAGCATGCAGACAAAAAGGATGACTGAAACACACTAGAAGAACCAGTTTGTGGAGTCCGAAGGTAAGGAGTTGGTCATAACATACAAACTTCTCAAGACAACACTCAAAGACTCCAATATTTTACTCCTGTGGCCCCTTCTGGGGCATGGAGAACTTGAAATAAGTCAAACAAATATAAATGAAACACATCGAACATCCAAAAAATTTTTCAGATAATGAACACACTGAATATAATGTTACACAACTTACTAAGTTTTAGAAACTTCGCTAAGTTTAGCACACTTTTTTACCACCTCAGAGCAAATGACAGTAGTTAAATACAGACTTTATACATGTATATTTTCTTGATATAAACTGATTTCTAATATTGTTATATTTGGTGCATTTCATTCATTGCAAAATGAAATTCATCAGCTGTGTACAGGTATATCCTGAATACATTTAATCAGTACGTGCAGTTTGTTTCAACAGAACCTCATTCTTAGGATCATAGCGTGCACCATGAATCTTCTTAATCCACTTTTTTTTCTCTTTTGAGTACGCCTGCCCCCAACCCCCCCCCCTTCCCTCCCCCATTCCCACTTTTCCCCCATACTTCCTGTCGTATGTTCTTCTGTGATGTTGTTGAGATTGCATTGCAATACTCTGAATTGGAAATTCTTTGGGTGTGTGCATTTGTGTGTGCATGTGTGTGTGCAGTGTAGTGTGGTTGCAATGTTGATAGAAGGAACTTTGCTCTTGACACATTTACATACAGATGTACTCGGACACATATTTTTCCTGGAGCTACGGTTTTAAATACTTATCCGAGAATCATTGACTGATCTACTGATTGAAGAACATGTATCTTACCTGTAAATTGCCTCAAATCAGCTGCCATAGTTCAGTGGTCTACTGATTGAAGAACAGGTATCTTACATGTAAATTGCCCCAAATCAGCTGCCATGGTTCAGTGGTCTACTGATTGAACACGTATCTTACATGTAAATTGCCCCAAATCAGCTGCCATGGTTCAGTGGTTAGTCACAGGCTTCAGGCTGGGGGGCCGTAGGTTCGAATCTTGTCAGAGGCATTTATTTGCGATATTGTTCAGCCCTCTGTGGCGCATACTATGGAGTTGGCTATTGGCTGAACCATAGACTTTGAAACGACGTACATTTTATGGAAGTGAATTGTCCTAACACTGAAATTTCCTAACACTGTTGGTGGCTGCATCTGTTTTTAAACCCATACAGTGCCAGGATTCATTATGTCAGGGACTTTAGAGTACAGCCCTGACATTTAAGTGTCAGCTCAAGATGGAACTCCATAACATTGTCCTCATTGTTCAATTTTTTTAAAACTAAAAGTTTATGGTCATTCATGCGCCTTGCTCTTCTGGGAAACGTCAGTTTTTACTTTTCCATGGTGTGGCTATGTATTGGGGAGGGGGGGGGGGTGGGGGGGGGGGAGAGAATGAGTGGTATAGGAATGATGCCACCGAGAGAGCATGGAAAGTGAAACAAGAAAATATCCCCTGAAAGCTCTGTCTGCGTTACAGTGAAGCGAGAGACCTATTTTGTGATGGGGGAAGAGATTGTTGAGAGAAGTGGCTTACCGAGTGCTTGCACAGCAAAGAGAGCGTGCAGATACACTGTTTGGTGCTATTTACTATCAACCGTGAGCAGATTTTCCACCATGTGGGAAAGAAACTTGACGTGAAAACCTGTGACACAGAAATTGCCCAAAGAGAAATTGCAGAGAATGTCATCTCATTTTCCCCCTACGATTTCATGATTGTATTATGTATGCCATGACGACTTTGTACATACACTTTTTGTAACATTCTTTTTGTTGTATGATTTCCTCCACAATTATTTAATGTATATTTTTTTCTGTTTGAAAAACAAATGTATGTGAGAAAAATTATGTTCCAAGGACTTATTCAGCAGAAGACTATGACTATCTGTGATGATGACACTTCAAATTTAAGATGTAAAATGTTTAAGGAAACTTTTTTTAATTCATTCCCATTCAGAAGATAAGTAGGTGTCATAGGAATATACTGTTTGTTCAGATATGGTTGTTTCTTGTTACGCAAAATATTTATTGTTGGTCAATGGATCAATGTAAACTTCAGTGTTTATTGTTTTTTTTTTGTTGATATTTTCACATTCCTTTTTTTCAGTTTTCTTACATGTATGTGTCTGTTTGTTGAATGAATTGAAATAGCAATTGATAATAGTATAAACATTTCAGACATCAGTCGCAAAAAAGAGTGAAATGGTGTGTATGATTTGTTTCAAATTATTTTGTACTCTGACCTGTGTAAAGGAAAAAAAAAAAAGCATCCCCCCCCCCCCCCCCTTTTTTTTTAAGGGGGTGGGATTGGGCAGTTATTTAATATTAGTATTTATTGACATTACAGCTTGATTTGAACTAGAATTTATTATCCTATCTAGAACTTATTAAGCATTTTGTACTTATACATATTTGATAGCTTGGAAAATATAACACATTGTTCTGTCTAGCTTGCACAGTCATGGAAAATATTTCAAAACACATGGTTCTGGCTAGCTTTGCACAGTATAATTTACATAACTTATAATGTTTTAGGCAGTTGAAATTACATTGAAAATACATTTCCACTTTTCTTTTCCATTTTGGATTTCCATCTAAAAAGAAAACAAAAGTCGAATCAAGTGTTTTAAATTCACATTTTAAGCAAAAGTCAGTTTTCAATGATTTTTTTAAAAAAAAATTTGGTTTGTATATTTTCACCTGAAATCAACTTTTCAGGCTTTTTTTTAATTGTAAAGGTCAAGGAAACACATATGTTTGAATGTTTAAACTTAAAAGCATTGAGGCAAACCACTTTGAACTCAGAGGCTGGGGAGGCTGCTCAAACCTCATGCCTTTGACCCACAGCAGGCAGAAAATGCCATCTCTGAAACAGTGCATTCAAAACTGATATGTAAAAACAAATTGAGAATGCCATTTACCTTTAAAAATCAAGCCAAAATGTAAAGAAACACACAAAATAGAATGCAAAGAAATGTGCATTTAACACCAAATACAAACAAGGAATTTTTTGACAAATTTATCTTCTACAGAGATACCCAGCAACTATCATTCCCTGCCAAGTGCCGTTTATGGAGTATTACATTTTTAAAACTTCCATTATTTTTTGGGATGTCTGAAAAAGACAGTTATAGATCTATTTGTTCATTTTGTAGTGTGAATTGCACAACAACTACTTTATGACTTTATTTGCATTTTTGTGTGCTTATGGTAATGCTGCAGTGTTTTTCCAAAGGAAATCGGAGATATTAACGTTTCATTTCGCTTGTTCCACGAAGACTGTGCACATGTCAAGATTTTTTTCCCTGCTTTTTGCCACTGTCTGGAAGATCGATGTTGCCATGCATTTTAGATCACAAACTGTGGGACTGAAACAGGCACCGATTGGCAGAAGGATGGGGTCATTGTAAAGGTCATGCTGCATTTGGAAAGTAAATTTGACAGTGAAGAGAAAACAAAAGGTAAAAACACTTTTTCACCTCAGTGGTGTCCATCAGCCATTTCAGATGTGTGACTAAGAAGCATATGATCCATTTGTTTTCAGGCTTGAACAGGTATGCCTAATTACAAGGTTGAAACACTTTTCAAGTTCATAGTATCTGCAGTTTGATAGTTCTTCCGTATGGTGCTATTTAAACAAACTTTTTTTTTTTTGGGAAGGTTTTCATCCCTTACCACAACTTCTGTGGAAAGTTATCATGGCCCTTATGCAAAAGATTGTTGCTTTTGTTTTTGGTCTTAGCTCTCGACAAATGTCTGCTGACATTTTGTCTTACACAAGTGTTTCATTATGTGGATGTTATCAGATGAATAATGTTGTTTAATTTAAATAAAACAATGGTCTCACAAAATCCACACTTTTTGTTGTTGATGAGTACGTTTTTTTTTCTTGAAGTGATTTGAGAGTTAAATGTAACGAAATGTAGGAGTGAGAGGGATGGGAGGAGGAGTGGGGAAACAGGTCTCTAGAGTGACTGCATGAAGAGGCCGAAGAAGATCCAAGTGCATGCACGCACGCACACACACACATACACAGTAACATGGATCATTAAAGCAAGACAAGTTTTCACTAACACATTTCAAAAAGCCTTTGGAGTTCTATTTTGAGTATGCAACAAGATCGAATGACTCCTACAGTCCTGCTGTGGTCTCCTTGTTGGCTAGGCTTGAAACATGACTGGACTTTCACCTACCTTCCACTAGACCTTGACTTGGGCTGAGTGTGGAGAGCAGGCGTGGTAAGTCTGGCACACAAATATGCTTTACCCTCAACTGCAGTCCATCACGGTCAGATGTGTAAAGTTTCTTTTCATTGAATCCTGGATTACTGAAGCATTTGACAGATACAAATTAAATGCAAGGTGATCGTGTGTCTACTCGAAAAGAAGAGTTTTTGCACTGGACGTATTTTGATGCAGTGGGGATGGATGAACACCTAAATTCCCAGTGGATTACTTTCATCTTTCATGTGGTCTAACATCAAAAAGCTTTTTCAACATTAGCTTTTGTTCTATAAGTTTGACGCAAATTAACCAACAGGGTCACATTTGAAAAGATTCTTTGAAAAAAATCATCTCAGCTTAAGACCAAGCCCACAAAAATAGTTGCTGTTCTTTGTTGCCATTGTTTTTGTTAACAAAGCTATTTGTCATGGACAATGCTTCTAGTATGTCATCTTCCATGTGAACAAAGTGAATTCTCTCATGGGATTTTCGTCTTCCAAATCTGAAAAAACAGGAAAGATGATGTGCTGAAAAGGCCCCGAAAGTGCAATCTTTCACCAGCTTTGTTCGCGATTCCTTGATCACTAATCAACTATACTAATCTTTAATTCACTCACTTATTTTTTCAACATTGTCAAGTCCTTACCAGCAGTATATTTAAACACAGAGCATAGAGTGGAAACTGCAAAAAGAAAAGATAGTCCCAGTGATGACAAAATTAGGTTTAGATCAGTTTGCTACATGTTGTTGATTGAATGAAACCCTGGGGAAAAACTGGACTCTCAAGGGGATAATGTGGATTGCAGTTTGCCAGTTTATCAGCTTCTCACACATACACACAAATAATGCACAATTATCCCTCTTAGGGCCTCTTTTCACTTGCAAAATAAGTGATAAGACTAGCATAGACAGCTGGGTTCTGGTAAGTTCATTTCATGCTGGAAAGCACACATGAGATGGAAAAAGCTGGAGGGAATGTTTTCCCAGGACTGAAGCAAACAGACAAAATTTTGCCTGGCTGAATTTCCCGTCTGAGCCTACAAATGTGCACTCCTGGTAATAGAGAAAGGAAAACAAAAAAAAAAAACAATCATAGCTCTAACACCAATATCCATACTGCCAACATACAGAACGACAATACCTTGATCACAAATTCACCTTTAATTTCAGACGCCTGTAACTGGAAGGTATAAAGCATTCCATCAACAAACATACTTTGAAATCAGATCTTGCCAACTTGGCCGCAGATGGGAGGAACCGGGACACTCACTGGCACACTCATCCATCAATAACCGAAGCCAGCCAGCATGTGTCAAACAGTGTTCAAACCAAGCCAGCATGTTCAGCCATCCATCCCCTTTGGACACATACTTAACACCACATCTGACGAAAGATTGAAAACAAGAGGATATCATCTTCAGGATGCTATGTCTTTAAAGTTACTTAAATGACCAATTCCTCAAAACTGTAATCCGACATTCTGACCTCGGTACATAATGGAAACAGTAACAAGCAGACGTCGTTCAACTTGTGTTTAATGTTTGCTCTGTAAGTTTAGGCTGCTTTTTGTTTTTTTTTTTTTTTTTTTTTTTTTTTTTTTTCTTTCTTGTTGAATGGTTTAGCATGATATAAAAAAATTCTGACCTGAAGATGTGCTAGTTCATCTTGCATTTTGCATGCAGTCTTATGAACCTCTGCAAAAAAGGAACCAGTGGTGAATCTGCAAAGAGGTCATCCTAACTGAAACATGCTAACGTTATTGTCTGAATGGTGAATACAAGTTACAACAAAATAAAGCAACTATTGATAAAACTCAGAACATTCGTGTTACACAGGAGATGCAATAAATGTCTTGTTTTGAACCTTACTTCATGTTAGCACTAAACACTGACCGTACTTTTATAATATGGATTGCATTCAAGCGACTGGACACATATTTCTGCTGTGAAATAAGTGTTTGCTTATGTTTTAGATAATTCCAGTTCAACTTTTGTTCAGTTTTGTGCAACACGAGTTTGTAAAGCAAACAGCTCCACTTGAAAATGACGTCTTTTATTTACCAAAATACCTGGTGTTTGATGAAATCTGGAGAGAAGAGCACAGAGTTCATCAACTGACCAAATCAATTTTCCATCAACTTGGCTCCACCTTGGTAGGTCCACACACACTGTGGATACTAACTGTCCTGTCAGCAGTGTTCATTTGGCTGAATATATCTTTTGATTGTATTTACTGAGGTGGCAATATGTTCATTAATGTTCTTTAAAAACTGGAGATGATGAATTTAAGCAAAATCTAGTGTTATCTGCCTTAAAAAGACTGTCAGTAGTTTAGCTGTTCTGTTATAACCTAAGGTAAGCATCTGTTAATAACGCTGACAATGCCGCTTTTTCTTTCAAGACAGAAGTGTCATCTATCTATGCTGGTTTTGTTCCCGCCATTTCTCACCAGGTACTTCAGTTTATTGATATCCAGATATAGAACAAAACATTTGGAACCACACGATATTTCAGTCACTGGCCCATTCCTTGGAACAAACTTCCCTATTCTGTCCTAGAAATCCTCAGAACTTACCTTTTCATGCAGCATATTCTAACCAGTTTCTGAAAACAAGAATGTCCCCATTTCCTTGTGTGATTCTTCCCTGAATTTGAACATCGAGTGCATTGTCTGGCTGCCTCTGCCTGTGTGTACACATGCCTGTGCATGTGTGTGCCTGAGTGTGTGTGCGCTTGGGGGTGGGGAGGGAGGAGGAGGGTGTGTGATATAGATATGTGGGGCCATTAAGCAGGAAAAGAGTTGAGATGTCAGTAGACAAATGGTGTGTATGTGTGTGCCTGTGAGAGAGAGAGAGAGAGAGAGAGTGTGTGTGTGTGTGTGTATGTGTGTGTGTGTGTGTGTGATGGGGGGTGGGGATGGAGGGTTGAATGTAGTGGAGTTGAGGGAGTGTGGTCAAGGGTTGAGAGCAACTCAGGATAGGGAATTAAATGTTGATGTTTATTCTGATCATTTTTGTTGTTGTTATTTTTCCCTGTTATTTTTGGCCTTGTATACATTCTTTATCTCTTTTTTAAATACCTTTTGCAAACATTGGTCCATTTTCATACCCCCAAAATAACAGTTTATCAAAGAGGAGGAAAAAAGAGATGAACAGAAAGAGAGAGGGACATCGTATAGATATGGTTACCTTTAATGCAGTTTCTTTTGTTTTGAATATCTTTTTAACAAACCAGTGTGCACTTCTACCAGACCACACTGCAATTTGGCACACATGACCAACCAATATTTTTGTTACTGGCATAGCTCCCAAGCACAACAATCTTTTTTTTTTTAATCTTCTATTACTTCTACTTATTTCAAACCTCAATATAAAATTATTATTCTTTTTGAATACCTTACGGTTTGTTTCTAATTCACATGCTCATGTGTGAATACAGTATACTGTGAATAAGTGCATGAGACTGTTTACCTTTAACATAAGGTGCTCTTTTACTAAACTCCAGTTTTTCTTTCCCCAGCAGAATGTTGATTTTACTTCTTGAAAGTCGGCAACTCGTGTGTACTTGACGCATGTGGCCTAAAATGCTGGATAAGAGAATATCCCTGAGCTACTCATAATAATACCTTTTTGTGTTTCACAGACATTCTGTTAAGAACAGAGTTGAGTAGAGGAGTAATCTTATGATGCAAACACCAACTGCAGTGAAACCTTATGCTGAAAGAGCCTTGCTTTTAGTATAGATTCTCAGAGAAGATGGGGAGGTGTCTGGCAGAGTGAGGTGCAGGGAGGGGGGGAGGGGGGGAAGGAGGAAACATGCAAATATCTCAACACACTGCAGGTGGTTATAGAATGTTGCCCACCACAATAGATACCATCAGCATGGCACTCTATCCCACCTTGTGTAAATACTACTTAGCTTCAGATCATGTCTTTGATTTTCACTCCAGAATTACCGACAAATATTAAACACACCACCAACACATAATTAACAAAACATTATCATGGAAAATGAGAATATTTCCCATTTATCAAAGTGTACATAACATATATCACAAAACCATATAAAAGTTCTGAGAGAAGCAGCAGTATTTTGTACACTACAAGGGCAGATGCTCTTTCACTAAAAACAGTATAGTTGAGAGTGGATTCAGTGACCTCCACACATTCCTTGCCAATGTACAGAATCATCCCGACGTCTGATGAAATAAGGATAACTGGGGCTGAAAAACCAGCAATAAACCTACAGGTAGAATACAGCACAGATACACAAATGGGAGATGAATATTAAAACACAGTTCGCCAGTAAACTGACAGAGGACAGGGTATGTGTGACACCTGTGTGTCCACAGTCTCCTATCATACACAATTCTGGCAATGGCTTTCTCGTTTCTTTAGCAATCTTGCAGATTATGCAATCATTTGTTCTGAAGCAGAAGTGGATGTTTCACTTTCTGACAAAGCATTTTCCAGGACCATGCCTTTGAACGATTGTGTGGGTAAAATCACCACTTAGGGCAATGGCATCTTTCTTCAGAACGCTGGTAAGGCAACAAGAGGGACACACTTTCAAAGTGGGCCACAACATGGGTTAGCTTCCCTTCAAAATGGCAAACACTGGGGGGAAAGAGACATAAATATATTGCTGACATTGCACGTATGGACATGACACCAAAGAAGAAACCCCAACCACGCCACATTCATCCAAATGGCAAACATTCCTGAAGTGGGCATGTTTCGAGACAGGTTGTGTTGTTGATTTAAAAAAAAAAGCAGAAAATATTAAGAAATTACTCATTCCATTTTGTGTAAAAAACAGATCACTTGCAAAGACTTTGGGAAGTTAAGAACCAGAATGTTAATGCATTGGCAAATATGTGCCACACTTAATCAAATGTTGCCCCCCCCCCCCCCCCCCTTTTTTTTTTTTTTTTTAACATACACAGAGAGAAAGAAACGGACAAGCATTTCTGTTTGCCTAGATACAGCACACATACCACTTGCACGGCAGCCTGTTAAAACCATTGAAAGTTCACTGCACTGAAATCTTTCTCTGTGTGCATACATTTTACTACAGTAGTGTTGAACACACCATCTAGTATTCCTGACAAACAAAACGACTTTTCTTTTCAATGCCAAATGTCTCCCATCAAAGAGGTAACCCTCGTTCCAGCTTAGATAAAAGGCTTAATCAGAAAATTTCATGCGTTCATTGCTATCTGTACCCACATTCATAACATTTATTTTCCTGTGCATGAAAGTTTAAACAACCAACTGGTGGGGGAGACTAACTGTGGTTAAACATTCGTTCTATGGTTGTGAAAACAGAGTATCATAGTGATGGAAAAGATCACAAATAACACATTGTCCCCATGTCAACACTGACATCATAGATCAGCCAGGTTATGAGAAAGACACAGGGGAAAGTACTGAGTCCTGAACTATCTTTCTTTAACTGTTTTAATTAACTTTCATTTTGCAACATCAAAATTTAAAGACATAAGCATCTTCATGAGAATTCACAAAACAGGATTTTGAATCACACACAAAGTATCAACTGCAGAAATGCTGCATGTCTTGAGCAGAACAAGAAGAAGAAAAACAGCAATGGTCACTTTCGAAGGACATGTTTTATTTCAACATCACTTACACTTTCTAAGTTCCCCCTCCCTCCCACACAAATATAACCTTGTATTCATCATTATGACAATTCAGCTAGTGAAAAAAAAATCTAAAAAAGGACACATACAAAAAAATATGTTCACATATAACCTCCAGAATACCTTCTGATCTTTCCATGCCGATGCACACCCAATGGAATTTGGCAAATGTGGCCTTGCCACAAAAATGTTCCCCAAATGATTATTATACATGATAACAAATCAATAAGCCTGAAATTCATCATGCATACATGTTGTTGATCTCATTTCTTGCAGGCTGTGGGCTGTGAGAAGGTTGGCAGTCCTGTGAACCAGTTATTGAACGCAGGTTTGATGAAACAGAACAGGATCAGATCTTGACAACAGTGATAATAGGCAAGAAAGCTGAGGAGGAAACGATAACGGTGGTAGGTGTGGGTGGGTGTGTGTGAGGAACATGGCAAATGACTGGTGTCCAACTTGGTTGAAATAAATCAAAATGTTCCATGGGCTTTCACCGCATGTCCTTCATGCTCACAGACTTTCCAAAGATGTTTGCCAGTTGTGTTTCGTAATCAGCAATGTTTCGTTTTAGCACATCCATGCATGGACCCATCAGGCGCTCAAAGGCTTGCACGTCCAGCACTGAAACAATGTCCACTTGTGTGTTCAAGAACAGAATTCAGAATGATGTTACAAGGATGGAATATTTAGCTGTGGAATGAAAATTGGTCTACCTCTCTATGTATGTAAATGTAAGCAAATGATAAGCAAAGAATTAAATCTGTCTTGGACCTTCAAAATATTTACATTTTTTTCCCTTCCATAACGTATTACTTTCTTCTTTTTTTAATATCCCACTAAATTACCACCAGCACAAATAAGTAAAAAAATAAGTTAATAACACAAGGAAGATTTATAATGACATGGAATAAAAGATTTGTTAACTCCCCCCCCCCAAAAAAAAAAAAAAACAACCAACAACACAACAAAAAAACAGTGACTTTAGTTTATTTAGCATTTTCATAATCAATTCCAGAGTATGCAGAAGACCAAAAGATGTGCTTTGTCAACTAAACTGGCTGAACTGGACAGAATTTACTCTGAGAAGACAAACATTTCCTTGTGTTGAATGTTTACCTTTAAAATAAAAAAAACAACAACAAAAACTTCACATGATGACAACAGTTCATAATGGTCACAACACAGTGTCATAATAACATGCACATGATAGAACAGACATTCTCTTACTGGCACATTTGACTGTCCCCTGTGCATACGCTGAGGCGGCGCGGGGCTGGTGTGTGACCAGAGCCAGCTCTGTAAGACGGGCAACGACAAAAATGTTACAAATGAAATTGAATGTTTCACATCAGGCACTGGATGCAGCCATCATTTTGGTACATGTGTAACAGAACCCACATCATATTAGTCCCATCCGCCCAAGCTCAATAGGCAGTGAAAATAATCCTCTGCTCTTCAAAATGAACACATATCTGGACTAACTCTGATACCCTAACGCATCCCTGGGATACTGGAATTGCGTTGTTAATAGTGAGGGTTTGTGTTATGTACGGTATGCATATATGTGATTAGCTACAAATAATAAAGATTGTGTGGGTGTGTGTAAAAGAGAGAGAGAGAGAGAGAGAGAGAGAGAGAGAGAGAGAGAGAGAGAGAGTGTGTGTGTGTGTGTTTGAGCATGCATATGTGTGTGCATGCATGTTATTGTGTGTGTGTTGTTTGTGCATCTTTTGTGTCTGCACACATGCTTGTGTAGGTGCATTCCAGAAATATGACCAATACAATCAATAAGGAATGTCCTTATGTATGTGTATTGAGTGTGTGTGTGTGTGTGTGCGCATGTGTGTGTGTGTGTGTGTGTGTGTGTGTGTGTGTGTGTGTGTGTGCATGTGCACGCGCGCGTGTGTGTTTTAGACGCACACCCCCACTTAATTTACAGTACTGTGAGGGAATTCCTAGTGAGAGTGAGCACCTTTTTCTTGCTGCCTACATGGCCTTCAAGCACAGGAGGAGGGGAAGAAATCTCTGAGTGATCAATGCAAATTCTTCTCACTTCTCACCAAAACACCTTAAATGAAGCAGATGGAATGCCACGGCATAGGTGTAATGCAGCCCTCTGAGAGACACAAAAGGACTTGTTAAAACAATAGCAAAAGAAAGAAACAAACCACCAAAGTAGCCTCCTTTTTCCACCACTGTCAGGTCTTTTTCACCAGCAGATGGGTCAGTCTGGAAAACAAAACAAAAAAGCAAACAAACAAAAGCTATTTCTCCAATGTGATGTACCAGAAAAGCCCTATGAGTTCTCATTGTCAAGACCACTTAAAGCTTGGTGTTGAAAATAATTACCACTCTCATAAAAAAAAAAAAAAACAACTTGTTTCACTAAACCTTCAAGAACCTTTACAGAATGATTTTTTCTCTTTGCATCTGTGCTTAACACTGTAAGTCACCCTCTTCATCAGTCCTGTCTGCTCTAACATTCATACACCTGAATCCAGTCATCCCCATGAGATGAACTCAGTGACACACACAACATTGGTGCTCATCAAAGCAACAAGAAGACAGGAGTCTTGCAGAATGACATGCTCACTTAGGAAAGCCTGAAACTCCCAGGTGCCCACATCGAGTCTTTAGAGATATTTTTTCTTTCCTCTCCATAAGACAGTCAGTGGTGGTGCAAGTACTAGTCTTTTGAACAGGATAATAAACCAAGGTTCTGTGTGGAGCATGCAGTCACTGTGCGTAAAAGAACACATGACATGGTTGTATGCCTTGGCAAAATTCTGCACAAACCCCTTCTGATAGTTAAAAACTTGCAGAACAACATGCTGTCCCTGTAGGAAATCTATGTGATAATCAAGTTACATATACAATGTAATGATATGAAGTGTAATGTGATGGCAAAGTCAAATAATACAACACCATTTGGTACACAATAAGATGTAATTGTAATTATTTTATAAACAACCTGACATACCCTATACAGCAATCCCTGTGATTACTATTCTGCACTTTTCACAGGTCATATCTTGTCATCTATAGCACATATCTTTTCAGAGCAGTATCTAAAACCAATCTGCTTGTTCAATATTTGCATTGTAATAAACGTTTGCAAATCAAAAGACGCACTTTATAGAGAAGAACCTTCAAAATCTTAGCTGATGGCCTTACTCCTGACACGAATGCATCATTTCATGCCATCAATTACACAGACCATCACAGCAACACTTTCTGACATAAAAGAGGCAATTTACCTTAATGCTTTTACAAGCTGAATGCACATGTATGGTATAATTTGAATTTTCTCTGCACCAAACAACTCCTCCATTATTATCCAAGAAAGACATCAGTTTCATACACCTTTGTTTGAGAACAAATCATTTTACAGCAAGTTAAGAACATCACTGACATGTCAACATGTTCATGAGCTTAACCGTGTGTGGCACAAAGAGATCATGCACATAGTAACACCATAACCATTCCATTCCAATGACAAGCTAAACAGTGTGAAGCACTGTGTACAGTCCACATGCTCTCTGACTGAAGACTGTTCCTTCAGAGCTGATACTCCTTACAGCCCAAATAGATGATAATACAAGTGTCTGATCATGAGTTAGGTCAAAGTGTGCTTTCCCTGGCTGATCATAAAGGCCACAAAGGTGCTTTTGAGGTTCTTAATTAACTTTGGACATTATCTCCCTACAGGTCTCTTGATTGATTTTTGAGATCATGTTCTTTCTGCACAATTGCTTAATTGAAGAACATGTTCTTTCTGCACAATTACTTAATTTGAAGAACATGTTCTTTCTGGACAAATTTAGAATATAGAAATAATGAAGTCTCACTTAATAGCTGTAGGTGCATGCATGGAACTCTACATGCTTTAACAGAGAAAGTTTGGAGGTTTTTTTGTTGTTGTTGTTGAAAATTTCACCTTCATGGAGATCCTCATCAGCATTTTTTTTAAAGGCCTTTAAAGGTATCCGCTGGTTTGCCAATGTACCATTTCAGATGCAAAAATTATGAAAATGTGCATATATCTCTGCATCTGTGCATGCATGTTCATCAGCATTCAAGTGGTGGATACACTGCTCTTTGTTGCTTGCATACTTTAACTGAGCCATTACGGGTAAAAAAAAATGTTTGCAAACAGAAGCATGCATGCTCTAAAAGCACAGCTTGTCAAGATCAAAACCCTAAAATGATCTTACTGAGGATTAACAAGAATTAAGTTTTTGCAAAGGGTGTTCTGATTTTGCCTCAAAGTCCCATCAGAGTCCTGAAAGAACATGGTCTCAAAAGTCCATCAAGAGTCCTGAAAGAACATGGTCTCAAAAGTCCATCAAGAGTTCTGAAAGAAAATGGTCTTAAAGATCCATCGACAATCCTGAAAAACCTGGTCTCACAAGTCTTTTACAAGCCCTGAATGAGCATGGTCTCAAAAGTCCATAGGGAGTCAGGAAAGAACATGATCTCAAAAGTCCACCAGAGCCCTGAAAGAACATGGTCCCACGAGTCTATCTAAAGTCCTTAAACGAACATGGTCTCAAAAATCCATCGAGAGTCCTGAAAGAACATGGTCTCAAAAGTCCATCACCAGTCCTGGAAGAACATAGTCTCAAAAATCCATGAAAGAGTCCTGAAAGAAAATGGTCTCAAAAGTCCATCGAGAGCCTTGAAAGAACATGCCATTGGTCTCACAAGTCAATCAAAAGTCCTGAAAACATGTAATCTGAAAAGTCAATCAGGGGTCCTGAAAGAAAGTCGTCTCAAAAGTCCTGAAATAATGTTGTCTCAAAACTCAAGAAAAGAGAAAAGAAAAAAAAATCCCTCAACAGGATCTTAAAACTGGTCAAACAATTAAGAAAGAAGATCACAAAAGTCATTCAAACACTCCAGAAAGAACATGTCTCAACAACACAGAATATAGTCCAGAAAGAACATGTTCTCTATCTCTCAAGCAAATAACCCAGCAAGAACAGTGTCTCAAATCAGTTGAATAAACATTCCAGAAAAAAAAAAAAACCATGGTTTCAAAAGTCAAGGAAACTGTTCTGAAAGAACAAAGATTTCAAAAGTGAAGCAAATATACCAGAAAGAATACAGTCTCAAGAATCAAATAAAAGTCAAGAAAAATATTATCTTAAAAGTCAATAAAATAGTACTGAGAGAACACTGTCTCAAAAGGCTCAAGCAAATAGTTCCCAAAGAACATGTTTTAAAAAAGAGTCCATCGAATAGTTCAGAATGAAAGTTGTCTCAAAAAGAGTTGCGCAAATAGTTTAGAAAGGACATAGTTACAGACGAGTCAGACAATTAATTGAGAAAAAGAATGGTTTCAAAAGTCAAATACACAGTTTAGACAGAATATGGTCTCTTGAATGAAACACGAGGTATACACCGGAAATGTTAGAAACTACATGCATAAAAAGCATGGTAAAATATACACATCAGAAAAACTCTATGTTAGCACGTTACCTAAAACTATTTGAAAGTAGTGTCGAAACTAGCAAATAGTCACTCATGCCACCAAATCAGTGCGATGAACGATGCCAATTAAAAAAGAATTTCAAGCAACTGGTCAAGAAGTCACATGCATTGTGCATTACTCTTCAACAAATCCAAAAGCAATTGTTAAAAAAAAAAAAAAAAATGCTGTAAATTTCTGATCAAATAAATCTTGTAAATATGTTACAAATAACTCTCACATCCATGTTACAAGTACTCTGTGTTATCAGACAATTCACATGTTGGCTAAACATTTCATGCAATGCATGTATTCATGAAAGTCCTCAGGCGATTCATGGACTGACAACAAATTTCAAGCAATGCATCAGTTCCTTGACAATCTGAGAGCTGATTTACATAGGCTGCTTTAACATTGTGACAGGTCTATCGGTAAACTGGCAATCTGATATGTATTTTAACAAGTAGATACGCAGCTTTGTGCTTTTTTGTTGTTGTTTTTCTTGAGGTAATTCACATACTGCCAGATTACCTTATTTGCCTGAAATACTTAGGCAACACATAAATTGACTAATCACATGGACTGCTTGTAACATAGACATGTGTGCATGCATGCACCTGCTTATGTATGAAAAGAATCAAACTGACAGCAGACAAAATTTGTCCGTAACTGTCAAATTCCATCCTGAATAGAAAATTCACAATCAATGCTATGTATGGCTGTCACATGCACCCATAAAAGCCTGCAGCCATCTCAACAGAACCAGTGCAATGTATTATTTAGGTCTCACAGGAAGGTATTTTTCTTCACTCAGCTTCTCTCACACTCCAATATATACCCCTTGTTTTCTTACATTTTTTTTTGAGGTCAGGCTAAGTGACAAGTGTTTGCAAAGCCTTGTGGACACTGTACATCGCTAACTTGTGCTTCACAGTTTTATTTCATATTAGAGTGACGTTGGTGCATGGGGAAATTGGTGTCCTTTAGCACGTACGTTCCGTTTGTCTTCACAAGTGGAGATAAAGTTTGAAACAATACAGAATTTGAAGTATTGCTGCTCAGATAGTGAGAGAATTATCTCATATGATCCTCTCACTGGAAGAACTGCAAACAGTGACCTCTTATTTGCTAGTGTAGGTGTGCCAACTGAAAATGTGAACAAACGTTTATTATCATCCTGAACTTCGTTACTGACTCTCCTTCTTTCCCTTTTTCATTTACTGGTATTGAAGAACATATTTAAATCTTACTGAACCAAATTAGTCAGAAATTCATTATTCAAGTTTTTAACAACATTTAAAATTGGTCTTTACACAAACAAATTGTTCTTAAAAATGTAAATATGACTCTGTGGTCTATGAATTTGTGAACACAGTTAATAGTTTGGTGAAATGTTTTCCCGTTTTAATACAACATCAGCAAGTTTAATCATCTGTTTTGTTTATTACTATGCATCTCAGCACCCCCAAATAGCCCACTTAACTCACTATTGGACTGGAAACACAAAACTGAAGCTTTCTGCCACACCACCAGTACAATAACGGCATCCATTTTAGTGGAAAAGTGACACCATCCACACAATGTGCCAAAGTAAGGAAACCACTGCACAAGTGCACACTTCAGTCAGCATGGTAACACAGTGCCAGATACCTCAACATTATCGTCAGACAATTCTGTCTGGGGCAGGTGACCCTCTGGGCTCTCTGACCCAGTCTCCCTGTCCTTTGGCAGTCCATGCAACACGACAAGGCACATCAACAGTAGTACTTTATGTTTTCACCTACACAGGGCTTTTTTTTTTCTCCTGCACTTTTGTTGCAATTGTGAAGTGCACATGAGGAATCACATTTACAAGTAAACTGTACTGTATACAAGGTTCCAAAGAGAAACATACACTTCTATTTGAACCAGTTGTAAGACCAAGAGTCTCATTATCATTATCCTGTTGCCCGCATAATTTCAAAATATAAAAGCCACGATTTTGAAATTGGGAACAGATTTAATTCATTATCTTGTTCCAACGTACATTGAATTTCATTGGGATCGAATGAACGGTTGTTGATTTACAGACAATTAAACAGAGGATGGGTCGAAATCAAAGTTCGCAAAATCTGTTCAGTTCACAAATCATTTCAATAGTGGGTGTGGCCACCGCCATTGGCGAGACATTCCACGCAGCGACTCCTCATCGAGTTGACCAGTTTCTGATGACCCTCTGAGGGATTCTCTGCCATTCCAGTTGCAGCATTTGGAAGAGATCCTGGCGGTCTCTGGGAGGTGGATGGTTCTCCTTCACACGTCTCCCCAACTCATCCCACATATGCTCGATGGGATGAGGTCGGGACTATACGCCGGGAAGATCATCCTGTTGATGCCGGCCTGCACAATGAAGTTTTCGGCCCACCCGGGCCCTATGTGGCCGAGCATTGTCGTCTTGGAAGACTGCCATGGGTCCTATCCGTTGCATGGTCGGAACAACGAAAGGCGCCAGGATTTCATCCCGATAGCGGATGCCTGTGAGGTTTCCATCAATATGGTAGAGTGTGTCTTGTGTGGTGGAGGCTGAAGGCACCCCATACCATAACAGATCCTCCCCCAAAGGCCCTGGTCTGGCGAACAGCTGCATCAATGTAACGTTCACCAACACGCCTCCAAACTCTAGTTCGGCCGTCATTGTGTTCAAGACTAAACCGCGACTCATCTGAAAAGAGGACCTGGACCACTGTTGTTGGTTCCATCTCACATGACGATGGCAGAAGCTCGGCGAGCCAGCCTATGGGCTGCTAGCAGTCGTGGTCGAACAGCTGGGCGACGTGATCTGAGGCCGAAGTGGTGAAGACGGTTTCGTATGGCTTGACGGCTGAGGATGGTGTTATTTGCCATACGAAGCTGCCTTTGGATGCTGGTGGAAGTGGTATCCCGCTGCAATAGGGCCTGCCTCTCGATGAAACGATCTTCTCTGGGAGTAGTCTGCCTAGGCCGACCTGACCGTGGCCTCTCTTCAACGCTGTTGGTCGCCCTAAAACGCTGATTCAGTCTAACAATAACTGAATGATGCACACCAAGTCGTCGCGCCACTTCAGCCTTTGCAATGCCATCTTGTATCCACGCAATCGCCCTGGTTTTGTCAAAGGTGCTAAGTTTTCTTCGTGGTGGCATGGTGAGAAAAGGGCTGACAGTAACCAACCCCGCGCTTAAACAGCCAAAAGAAGGGGCATAAAACTCACTTGAGAGACTGCTCTTGCACGGGAAAAAAGAATTTTTCATTTTACACATCTTGTGTCGCCAGCAAGCTTGATGCAAAACAGGCACAGTTAACGCAACTTTGCACTTTTTATCCCGCGCGGTAACGAGGTCACCAAGACCCCCGTGCGCACTACCAGTTGACACAGGCTGGATTACACACTGCTGTGTGAGATTTCATCATTGGTTGCCGCATAACAAAAAAAAAACAATGTTTTTGGTGACACTGAAAATACATCAAATGAAATTGTAAATAAAAAAAAAAAAAGTGACATTCTGAAAGGGGCAGATTGAGAGAAAGGATAAATGGAAAAGGGGATATACCATTATGTGTACATAAAAGAGTAGTATTTTGTAACAAAGATATTCTCACCTTGTCTGCCATTGCAATGCGGACTTGACCAGCCTCCACGAAGTACATCATATCAGCTGCATCACCCTGCGATAAGATCCAAGCTGCTCTAGTCTGCCGCTTTCATAATGCTCTCATTACATTTTTGACACTTCTCTACCAGCCGCTATTCTGAATAACTACCCAGTCTCATAGCCTTCTTTCATGCTTTTAATCCCATTTTTTTCAGGAAAAATGAAAATGTTCACCCCAGTGTAACAAAACCAGATAGCCTAAATTTGACTTCTATTGATTTGAAATGTCTACTGCTTGATAGTTCAAAATACATCATAAACATCACCACATATCAGGATGTAGATTCTGATATGAAAATATTGGTGATTAACTTGTCAAATACTTATACGGTAACCTATTTTATACTCAGATGACACTCCTCAACTTAAACATATTTCTTCTTATTTTCCCTTAAATATATTTCCTCTGCTGTTATCAGTGAAGCCATTCCAACGGCATGGACTTATTCTACTTTGGGATGGTCTTTTTCCCCCCCTTTTTGTACTCCCAGTTTTTATATAGGGCATGAAGGGCCACAGAATTTGAGACCTTTTTTTTCATGCTGATCGATGAGAATGAGGATGATTAAGATGACGCTATGGATTTCCATTTCGGTCTGAGACTACATGACAGGGCTGTACTCTACGCTTCCTTTCATAATATATCCT
This sequence comes from Conus betulinus, assembly GCA_016801955.1. Lineage (NCBI taxonomy): Eukaryota > Metazoa > Mollusca > Gastropoda > Neogastropoda > Conidae > Conus > Conus betulinus. The sequence continues at coordinate 35,513 of JADBJO010003052.1, read as the reverse complement.
GGCATCAACCAGGCCCGAGTGATACAGACACCTGCAGTGTTGGTCAGGAAATTTGAGCAACACTCTCAGAAACGCATCCATTAAGTGGATGAAAAACTCGACTGTGTGGTCCCAGTCTTCCCAACTGAGTCTGCAGCAAACTCAACTCTGGGTAGGAGCCGGTCGGGGCAGGAAAACCCACATGATTCTGATGGGATTTGAACCCACGACCTCCCAGCCAGAAGTCCGCGATGCTAACCACTTCGCCATGGCGGCTGGTATATCTTTCTGAAAATTTGTAGGTATGTTCATTATGGGTCAAGGATGATGCCCGATGGGTTTTTATTTTACCGTTATAGCCGTTACTAATGGCCATAATGGTTTTTCTTCTTTATAGAATATATCAGAAAGTACTGGTGATCTTTCTGAAAATTTGTAGATATGTTCATTATGGGCCATGGATGATGCCCTGTTTTATTTTAACTGTTATAGCCTTTTTTATGGAATATCTTAGAAAGTACTTGGCCGATCTTTCTGAAAATTTGTAGGAATGCTCCTATGGGTCACTGATCATGCCCGATGTGTTATTTCACCCTTATAGCTGTTATTAACGGCCGTAACGGTTTTCCTTCTTTATGTAATATCTGAGAAAGTACTTGGGCGATCTTTCTGAAAATTTGCAAGCATGTTCATTATGGGTCATGGATGATGCCAATGGGTATTTTACCATTATAGCTATTACTAATGGCCATAACAGTTTTTCTCTTCTTATAGAATATCTCAGAAAGTACTTGGCCAATCTCTCTCAAAATTTGTAGATATGTTCATTATGGGCGACAGATGATGCCGGATGTGTTATTTTAATTGTTATAACCGTTACTAATGGCTATAATGGCCCATAACGGTTTTTCTTCTTTATGGAATATCTCAGAAAGTATCTGGCCCGATCTTTCTGAAAATTTGAAGGTATGTTCATTATGGGTCACGGATGATGCCTGATGTGTTATTTTACCATTATATCCATTCCTAAAGGCTATAATGGCCCCTAACATTTTTTCTTTTTTTATGGAATATCTTAGAAAGTACTTGGCTGATCTTTCTGAAAATTTGTAGGTATGTTCATTATGGGTCACCAACCATGCCCATGTTTTATTTTTACCGTTATTAATGGCTATAACAGCCCAAAACATTTTTTCTTTTTTATTGAATATCTTAGAGAGTACTTGGCTGATCTTTCTGAAAATTTGTAGGCAAGTTCATTATTGGTCACGGATGATGCCCGATGGGTTATTTTTTACTGTTATAGCCATTACTAACGTCCATAACAGTTTTTCTTCTTTATAGAATCTATCAGAAAGTACTTTGCCAATCTCTCTTCATTGTGGGTCACCGACCATGCCCAATGTTTTATTTTAATGTTATACCGTTATTAATGGCTATAACGGCCCAAAATGGTTTTTCTTTTTTATAGAATATCTTAGAAAATACTTAGCTGATCTTTCTGAAAACTTGAAGGTATGTTCATTATGGGTCACAGATGATGCCCAATGTGTTATTTTCCCATTACATCCATTACTAATGGCTATATAATGACCCATAATGGTTTTTTTTCTTCTTTATGGAATATCTTAGAATGTACTTGGCCGATCTTTCTGAAAATTTGAAGGTATGTTCATCATGGGTCACAAATCATGTCCAATGTTTTATGTTACCATTACCATTACAGCCGTTACTAATGGCTATAGCAGCCCATAACAGTTTTCTTCTTTATGGAAAATCTCAGAAAGTATTTGGCTGATCTTTCTGAAAATTTGAAAGGTATGTTCAATATGGGTTACAGATGATGGCCCATGTTTACCAGAATAGCCGTTACTAATGGCTATAACAGCCCAAAATGGTTTTTCCTCTTTATGGAATATGTCATGCGTATTCAAGATGAACTGGGAGTATGTTTATGTGCTTTGCATTTTTCCTTTAAAATAATGTGACAGCATGTAATGCTCAGTATTTGCCATTTTTACCACATGAGTGCATTTCTGAACATTTGACATTTCTGAATAAAAAAAACATTAATACTTATTTCACTTATGTGCCCACCTATACCAAATACTCTGTACACTAAAAAAAAAAAAACAACACCCTTCCCCCCAAAAAAAAACCCTGACCAACCAACAAAAAACAGTAGTTCAGTTATCTATGGCAGATGATACTGTTCTTCAATATGAAAAAAACAATCAGGAAAACAAGAGAGAAGAAGAAGAAGAAAAAGAAAAACTGCAAAAGGTAAAAAGGGACGTGCAGCAACAAACCTGCTTGATAATTTGTTCACCATTCTCAAAGGTCCGAGACTGTAGAGCGTCAGCAACATTCATCGTTTCATATAACTGTAGACAAAATAACAGCTATAACATTTATTTACTAACTCTTTTGCAACCAACTGATTTTACATTTCATATTCCCACAGCTACCATATTAATTTGTCAGACAGCCAAACAAACTTCAAGGTTTGAAACCTGATATCTTTAAGAAAACATTTACGTACAAATAATTTAAAGTCTAAGTCACTCTAACTTTTGCATAAAAAATCTTGTATTAGGTGTGGTTTGCAGTGCATGTATTTATTTTTGGTGTTGTTGGTATTTATAACTGGCGCTATGGTCACTTGATTACTGCCCATAAACTCAAAGTTTAAAGCAAGAGCAGATGTACCTTTACACTTTACAGGGGTTGACAAGCCTCCAAGTGGACAAAGAAAACAGCTTCTCAGATCTGGATTTTGCAGAAGACATTGTCGCTCTTTTCAAGCACCACTCAAGATCTGCAGGTGCTTGTAGACAATATCAGCAAGTTTACAGACAACATTGGCCTCATTATCAGTACCAGAAACACTAAAAACATGCTGACCGGTAAACACCAAGGGCCAACAGACGTTCTCATCAACCAAAAACAAGTGGAAGAAGTAGAGAACTTCACATACCTAAGCAGCTCCATCAACAACGACAATGACCTTGACCATGAATTTAAGTGTCGTATTGGGAAGGCAACATCAGCATTCAATCAGCTGAACAAAATGTGGAACAAGAAATTCTCCCTTAGAATCAAACTGAAGTTTTATGACTAGTGTGATTTCAACACTGCTATATAGCTGTGAAACCTGGCAATTAAAGACCCTATGGGAAGAAACTTGACGCTTTAGACACTAAGTGCCTACGTAAGATCTTGGGCATCAAATGGTCAGACTTTATACCAAAGAAAGAGGTCAGGAAGAGGTCCAAACAGCTCCCCGTGTCAACCATCATCTTCTGCAGACGGTGCCTCCGCTGGCTGGGTCATGTCTTGAGATTATCCCCATCAAGACCTGCAAACCAGCCATTAAATGGACTCCAGCAGGCCAGAGAAAATGAGGACGACCCGAGATGAGCTGGCGACAGGCAGTGAAAAGAGACCTCAGACTCGTTGACAGAGGATGGAGTGACACCAGCAGACTGGCTGAGGACCATGCACAGTGGAGCGACTTGACTGCTCTAAGTCAAGCCTTCATGATGAATTCAGCATGTCTGAGTAGCCAGACTGACCAACATTGTCTTACACAGAAAGTCCCCTATCATTGTAACAAACAGCCACAACCGACACAAGGCAAAACATGATACTGGCAATTCTTACATTTTATCACTATTTCATTTCGTTTGCTTATATAGTTTATTATGAAAACCCTAGTGAAGAGCTGAAATAAAATGACATGCACATGCAAAGTAATGTCTGTTTCACAAGAAACATCATTTTTCTATGACACGCCAAGCCCAGCCATATGCAAGAAATGTCATTTTCTGGCAATTCTATTTCACTGAATATCTTACACTGATGGGAAACAAACAAAAGAGAGATCTTGAGAAAATCATCATTCCATCAGCTCAAGATTTGTGTCATTTAATTATTGTGCATGAAAACAGTGTGCATTTTATCCCTGCACAACCATTCAGGCATGTTACCTGTAAACAGCTGCATTCTGGTTTACATGATTTCAAAACAAACAATGGCCACAGAAGAGAAACAAAAATTTTTTTGGTTGTAAATCATGCATGTTTATCTCTCTGTTCATTCATGTATACATGCATACCTTGTTTACATGCACAAGCACACATGCCATATACATTTTATGTGAGTGCATATCTCAAACTTTCATTGAGCCTTGTACCTGAATACTTCAACAAACACGCTTGACAAGTTGTTTATTTTGTCCATGAAGGAAAATTATTTTGTGGCGACACATTGCAATATGACATCATAAATACAGTGCAAAATAAAACAGAATAAAATCAAATCAATAAGCTTAAAGTTAAACATCAACACTCATCACTTATTTACTTATCTACACATCACAATCCAGCTTCTATCCATACACACACGCTATAATGGAGGATACATTATGAATGCCAAGACTCTGTCACTCACATCCAATGATTTCAGCAATGGAACACTCTCCAGAAGACTTTCATATTTCTTGCGTTTCTGGAAAGCGGTCTTCAACACTATCCGCCGGAATGTTGTGCGGTCCTGCATCAAACATGGCCAATGTATGAAAATCAGCTATAGCAAAATTTGAAAAAAAAGGAAAAATAACTGGTCTTTTAATTTGTAACTATAGCTCAAAGACTGTACATTCATGCATGTTTTGTGACATTTAGACTAGGACCAGAGCCTGAGAGACTGATTGCTAATCTTCATTCCATGCAAGAAGACGCTTATTTCTATCTGAAGCCTTCATCCCTACAGGGAGTGAGGATACTAACACAAAACACTAGTACACACTATAGACTGAATAATGACAAGAAAGTGATGATTCATACTAGCACTGAGGAAAACCCCCCACAAAAATGTAAAAGTGTCTGTCACACACATGTCTGCGTACATGCACCTAACAACTGTGTAGAACATGATATTCCTACATGAAAAAGGATACAGAAGCACCAGTCACCAAACTAGTATAACTAGCATAGCCTCAGTAGGAACTAACTTTGTTTCATGAGGCAGTCAAGTTCAAGCACACCAGCATATATGCCTATGTGAGAGAGAGAGAGAGAGAGAGAGAGAGAGAGAGAGAGAGAGAGAGAGAGCGCGCACAAAATTCGACTTGTAGTCACAGCGATCTCCCGTAATTTTCGAACAAGTGCACAGAACACAGTGTGCACAGTTTCATTTTTAAGGAATAAAAATGTCATCTATAAGTAAAGAGTTATGGAATAAAAGATGCACCATGCAAAAATGCATTTTTCAGCTGTATGCCCAATTCACTGTAATTTTTTGAGCAAAACGTGACCACACCTGATTACACAGAGTTGGAACTAACTACAATATCTGCGATGGACTGAAGTGCTCCTGGGAGCTTTGAGCTGTGTGGACACAAGACTCTGACCAAGATGGCGGATCATGTGTACAGGTTGACCTTCACAGTTGGGCGCCAAAACTGATTAGACCATGCATAAGGTTCTTCAAAATGTAAGACGCCCTGGTCAGAATTCGAAACAAACAAATTTCATCTCAAGGTCCAGACATACGCTGATGTACTGAATGGGCTGAAGCAACAAGTCAACAACACTGTATAAAATATGTGATAGAGCATAAGGAAACTGCCCCCCCCAAAATAAATGAGAATCAACATAGTTAAGAATGTCACACAAAAAACTGCTATTGCATCCATGTAGTTTCACTTGAAAATTACACTGATTTGTCAACTTTTCATTCAGCATTTTGTTGTAAGTTGCTTATCTTCCAGTAGCAATATTCCCACACTACTCATTTTTCGCTTTCCCAACAGACGACCACACCAAGACTTGGCCATTCTGCAGACTTTAGATGGACAACTACGTAAGAAGAGCAATCACCAAAGCCCAGATGGTGCCAGCTGAAGAAGCGATGATGGTAGCTGCTCGTGGCATGTTGTACATCAAGGCTAATTCCCCAAAGAAGCCAGAGTTATCATAGTTGCCAACCAGTTTGGGCTGACCATCCACATCAACAAAGATATCGTATGTTCCACTGCACACATATTCATACAGCACGAACTTACTCTCTTGTAAAATACAGGACACGTACAAGTACAAGCTGAGAACTAATAGTATCAGAAAACTGGTGAGATTTCTTTACATGTGCTGATATGCTCTAGGGAATCCTGGGCTGATAAAATCATTAAAACATTTATGAAGTTTGAAAACTAGGCTCAACTGTGAAGCAGCTTTCAAATACGGTATTTTTCACCCATTCTGTGTGACGAGAAACCACTGGGTGGTCACTGACTGGAAGCAGCACCGCTCAAAAGTTGCCAAACAAAAATTACCATTACAATAGTTGCCAAGTTTCCAAACAAAATTACCATTACAATAGTTGCCAAACAAAATTATCGTTACAATAGTTGCCAAACAAAATTACCATTACATGCTTTTCTATATAGTTCAACAATACAAAGCCTTTACCATTTTTTAATTAAGTCATAACAGTTCAGCAAGCCCTTTTAGAAATGGAGAAAATAAGAAGCTTTAATAAAGTATTTTCTTTTCTCTGTTTTACATCAATGGTGCCCTGTCTAGCCAACATGTTTCTCTTGGCGCGGTCTCTACACTTGGAGTGGTATGAGCCAGGAATGCAAAGCAGCAAGGAATACACTGGGAAGCAGTTAAACAAACATTACTAAGTGACTATCTGCTGCACCATTTCACCTTTTCTTTATCACTAGCAATCACAGATCAGTGTGATTAGTCATTGTATTCAGTTCCTTCCTCAGTCAGTCCCAGGGTGTCACAACAACCTGCACATGAACTGAACTGTGGTTACAGTGAGCAATGAGCAACGTTTTGTGACACAATCTTCCTGCTGGAATGCAGGAAAGCGTCCCAGAGAAATCAGCTATGAGCAATGTTTACTTTGGAGATTGATCTGGAGTTGACTTGGACGATTGTAGCAATACCAGTTTTGCTGCACTGTTAGCTGGAATTTTGTTACTTTTTTCAGGACTTGTCAGTGGCAAGTTGAATTAAAGAGGCATTAACACACACAGATGTAATATATGTAGCCGGGTGCTAAAGATACATTTCTTGGTTATCCGTCGTAGATGAAATAGTTTGTTCACGAGTTATCTTCCCCCTTACCTCCCTTGGTTGATTAAACTCAATTTTCTTGTGTAAACTCTTTAAATTATGAATACCTCAGAACCTACATAGTTGTATATACGTCGCTGAAGTCACATAACTCATATCAAATTCGTTAAAACCATGCTGGGCTGAGAAGCTCATACTTTCTCTAAAACTGGTATTTTGCACAATTAATCTTGGCGCCATTTTGAATTGTCTCACGAACAAATTGTGAATAAGTCTTGATTTCACAAAAAAGTATGAGAGAAACCAAAGAATCAGAAAATGCACATTGAAAGTAAAGTCCACAAACTCTCATTTTGTATATCACATGCCTAGGATCTTTTCTGCACAAGCCTGTGACTGTACAAAATGACTGACGGTACTGATCTCTCGTGAACCTCTGCTTTCTTTGCTCCACTATTTATCATTGTCGGAGTTTTGATCTGAATTGCCATTTTATGAAATTCGGACTTCCCAATCAAGATCTTACTAATGACTCCATTCCTATGATAAATACAACTGAAAACATATAAAAATTATCATCTGATAGACCATTTCAACAGAGTAATATTTTATTAAAAAATCATATCAAAAGCACATGCCGATGGCCATGTGGTGAGGAAAGTCAGTCGTGTTTTCTATCAATTTTCAAAAACAAAGTTCTCCACTCAGACGGCATCTTGGATAATGAAATTCATATGCATAAAGAGCAAAATGCCAGCTATTCATTTGTTACAAAATTATTTCAAGCTGCTTGGTATTTCTCATCGAAATAGAGAAAAATATGACACAAACATGTAAAAAATGGGTTTACTCTCTGACTTTAATCATCAATAATTTACACAGCCACAGAATTGTCAATATGACTTACTGAATTTCATTCCTTGGGTTCGGAAGTTTTCATCGATATCAAATACGTTTGAATACTTTGAACGGACGTCGAGCCAGACAACACTGAAGCTGCGATAGATAGCACAAATTTCTGTCAGTTCCCATCTCGCGAGGCTGTTTTGATTGCAGCAGTGTGTCGCTGGCTTTGTGGTTGGGCTCGCGCTACATACCTAGAGGCGCTGTGTGTGAGACAGTGAGAACGCCCTGAGAGTGTGTCCCGAGAATGCAGACAGTGTGCTGGGAGAGAGCACTCCCAGGGCAGTGTTCCCTGGTGTGTGCGACTGGCATGGAAGGAGAATTAAAAGGGAGAAACTTTACTTCGTCCTCTGTGTCTTCTAGACTGGCTGCTGTCCCTTGGCTCCTACACTATCTGCCTGTCTTCACACCTGCACACCCCTTACCCCTCCACACCATCACATACACATACACAGGTCATTCACTTTCATTCAGGTTCAGACAGGGAGTTGTAATTGTAAGTTCCTCTGTATAATCTTGTTACATTTAGCTGCCTACCATGCATGCCACAGTTCTTGAGAAACGAGTGTAGAAGTTTGCAATGGACATTTTGTTGATAGGAGTTACAAGTAAATTGCCGTCATGTCCTTGGTTTCATTGCTATCTTTCAAATGATAACTACAAAATTCAACATTTCAGTGTGCTCAGATACCCCCCACCTGTCTATAACATAGAAGTTGTCGCCATCATCTCCTTGGTCAATAATATGTTCCCCTGGCTGTACCTGAAATTAGAACAAGCACAATCAGGTATGACGATGAAATCTAAACTGAACTTCAATGAAGGTTTCAGATGTCCAGTATAATTGTGCTCGCTTAAAACACACACACACACACACACACACACACACACACACACACACTCACTCACTCAAAAAACTACACGCAAGCAAACAAACATGCAGAATGCTCATTTCAACACACATTCTGCAGACAAGTTCTTATATCTCTCTCTTTTCCATTAAAAATGGAAAAAATGGCCCCCCCCCCCCCCCCCCCCCCCCCCCCCTGTTTTCTGGAATACATACATAAATCTCTTTCTACAGAGAGAGAGAGAGAGAGAGAGAGAGAGATTACATAACTGCGTAGTTCTGTGACAATCAATGGCCCAAGAGAGAGAGAGAAAGAGATATTACATAACTGCATAGTTCTGTGACAATCAACGGCCCAACTCTAGGCTAACAGGACTATACTCCACATTATCACACAATGTAACTGCAGAAAAGGTGTAGAATAAAGATCAGTAGTCACAGATAATCAAATCTGACTATAACATGCAGGCTAGCGAATTAAAGGCACCAAATATATTTGTGCAAACATTTGAGAGAGAGCAAGCAAGCAAAACAAAGAGAGAGAGAGAGAGAGAGAGAGAGAGAGAGAGAGAGAGAGAGAGAGAGAGAATTTGCATATGTATATTCAGATTAAAAACAAAATTAGCTATGTGTCTATCTGTTAAACAATGCATCCATCCATATAATATGCAGAATGTAAAAAAGGAAGCAAAAGTGCCCTGCACCAGTTAAATTCAAGCCTTTGCTCAAGTGCGTTTCAGCTCAAAAAACAACAAAGAAAAAAACCTTTCTCTTGCACCAGAGCCTCTGAATGGATGAGAATGTTAATGGCTGGATTACTTCACCATTCTCTTTATTACACACTGAGAGAAACCTAAAGTGATCCACACAAACAGATCAGCTTTGTGAGTCAGCAACTACCATTATATGACCTGGCACTAACCAGTCAGAAATCCTGATTAAGTACTGTTTCAAATGCACCAGGCTGACCTTATATCAAGTTCCTTCCATTTGTTCTTCTGGTTATGAAGGTCAAGGTAAAAGAAAAAAAAATGAATGTCACCACATTTTTTTCTACATCTATATGCACAATATAGTAGATGTTCTGGTAGACATCATCCATTCTTTATTTGCATTGTATTACAAACCGAAGAAAACCTTCAAATCTGATGTGCTTTGATCCACTTTGAGAACAAACTGTCCAGTCAAATTTTACTGCCCTTTTAAAATTTTTACTGTTTCTTAAAAGCAAAACACTCTTCAATTACCTGAACATGGAAACTGATGCTTTACTCTGGCAATCGCACATAGAATAACAGACTCCCTTCACATCTTGCCCAGAAAAAAAAAGAATTGAAACAAAGTTATCCAGTTGGACTTCTGATCATAAGATACAGCAAATAAAATGAAAGAGCATTATCTACCTGACTGGTTTTATTTTTCCATAACCGCCACTTTCTTCCAGTTCCACTTCTCTCATGCATACATTCCTCCAATCCCCACCACACAGACATTCCATCCCTACATCAGTCTGTCAGTCCCTACCTACCTACCCCACCCCCAAAATGGCCAAGCTACTGTCATAACCAAAAAATAATGATCAGTGTTACTGCATTCAGTGGCACACACCAAAATGGAAAAAAAAATTATGTATATGCTACCCATTTGCAAGTTAGGTAATCGTTTTCATAAAAAAGAACCCATAGAATTCCACTAACAGCAGAAAAATTTCATGCTTCTATTATTAAAGGTGACTGCTGTGTGCAAATAAACATAACTCCACGCACAGTGGTAGTACCTTTCAAAATCTAGTATCAAATGTGTGGAAGTACTTGAGTTTGCTTATAATTATGGTAAAAATGAAAAATGCATGTGCAATGCATTCCTGTAACACTATCATGCAGCGAGTTAGCCTTCAATCCACTCTGACAGAAAGTAAAGAGAAACATCCTTTGTCAAATTATGTTTGGGTGGGAAATGTGTTTACATAAGAAAAACAATGAAAGAACAGCTATGGTCTGGGGTGACATTTTGTATATAAAAATCACTGAGCAAAAACAAATCACCTGTTTTTCGAACATAGCATCTAGCACCTCATGCATCTGTTCCTGCAAAAGAAAAAAAAAATTGTTATGAAACCTCAGGCAGTTAATACTTTTTAAGAACAATGGCACTTTACGTTCACAAACCAACCAACCAATCCTTTTTTCCTACAACACTGTCAGTATCAGCTGCAGCTGCTTGGTGGGTGTTCTCTGCCAGCTTAAACCAAGCAGCAAGATGATCACAGCTGTGTGCATTTACCGTAACATGATTCACCATCAAGCAAGTGAAACTTAATATGTACAACATAAACTTAGTTCACATCAAATCTCATCAACACACTGGGCTGAGAATTGTGGCTTCACTGGAAATACTGGGGTATGTAGTTTTAAGCTGCATGTTAATTATTCTCATGCACATAAAAACAAATGAACAAAACCAAAAAGGCTGCTTTCAGGTATAAGCCGAAGAACCCAATGTATTTTCAACTCAGTTTGATTTCCCCCCAAAGTGTCATTATACACAAGCTAAAATCAGGTTCAGTATCTATCTTAACCACAATAAATACAAAATCAATTAATAACTAAAAAAACCAAAACAAAACAAAAAAGCTGCACCGTGAGAGAAGCTAACATCCACAAGGAATAAGCTATCATCATCAGAGCACATAGTGGTGTATTTCATGGGTAGAGTTCATAATTTGATGGGTATATCTTAATACGGGTCTGATTCTTTTGAAAGCTCAACACATTTTTTTTTTTAACTGGACATGTGATCAGTTTTGAACAGATTAACTTGCTTTTCGTCATGGAAGAATTACCCATATAACATGCAGTGGCTGAGATGGATCATGTCATCCCATTGTGGCATTTCTCCAATGCCATGTCCATGGAAACTTTGGCATCATCAGATTTAGGACCATAGGATGCAGTGACAAATCAGCACAGTATGAAGAAACTTTAGTGAAAGCTTGACGGCAGGTTTTCTGAGGTCACATCCCCCCCCCCCCCCCCCCTCCAGGGGGCAGGGTCGCATCAAGGTCATAACAGCCACTTGAATAAAGTCAGACAAATACAAAGACGAACAATCTAATAGTGGGGGAAAACAAGCGCAGACCAACAACTAAATTGTCTTCATAGTAATGACTTGGTAAAACTTTGAACTTACGGGGAGGGGGGGGGGGGGGGGGGGGGGATGCCCTTCTGATGTCAAATTTATTTCACTGTTTAAAATGTTTTTAAAGAGATATGTGTTTACAGGAACACTGGGTTTTTGCGTGTGTGTACACACGTGTTTGCGTGTGTGTACATGAGAGAGAGAGAGAGAGTGTGCATACTATTGTGCGTATTTGAACAGATGAATATAAATGCATATTATTCTGTGTTTCAGGAGAAAAGAAAGGTACTTACTGGGTCTAAGGACCTGAAGAGCAGTATATTTTTTGACAACATCAGCAAGTCTTTGACGTTGTATATCGCTTTTAGGATGTACTACCTGCCAAACAAAGAGTACATGTTCAAAGCCAGAGCTGGTATTGTTTTAATGTCACCTTTACAAAATCATCATATCAATCAATAACATTATAAGAAGAGATGCCAGTTACTCTTAGAAAACGATGTGTTTTTTTCCCTTACTTGATTTACAACTGATATAAACATACTTTTTTTCTTAACTGATTTATAACTGATACAAACATTACAAAAACACCCATTACATGAAACATGACTCATGTCTTCATGAAACTTTTGGGTAATTTTCTTCCCCTTCCCCCTCCAACAATGTTGTGATCAATAATCAACATCCATTTTCAAATTATCATAGTTTTGAGTATAATTTCAAAATCGGGCACAAAATGTACCTCAGATGATAACAGAAACCTACTATCTAATAACATAGTTAAATAAGTTGTATCAACCATGAACATAAAAGTTGAAACACTAAGCTCCAAATAAATGAGCATACAAAACATAGCAACCAAAAACCCAAACAACGCAGACACTTATTTTGAACAAGGCTTAGCTACCTTTGCTTCTCCTCCATCTTCATCAGTCTCTGGATTGTAGGCTTCTGCTGATACTGCAACAGACAACAAAAGATAGACATCAAAATCTGAATCTAGTGTCACCTACAGTATTGCCACCCCCCCCCCCCCCCCATCCCTCCCATTCCATTATTTCCTAACACTGTAGTATTGATTCATTCACTCACAATACCCATTATTTAGAAAAAAATCACAAAAATTACATTACACACAAAAAAAGAACCCAACAAACATGTTCTTACAAAAATTATTCACATGAAAGAGAGAGACAGACTGCCTGTTTGCCTCAAGTACCATGTGTGCCATGGTCTTATCGGGGAAGTCCTTCCAAAGTGGGTCAGGGTGTTCAGATGCACAGGCCAGCACTCTGCTGTCTTTAAATGGTGAAGTTTGATCACTTCGAACCGAGCAAAATGCATTTTTCAGTTTAGGCAGTCTGTATGATTGCATGACAGACACATGCAATTAATGGGCACATGGTCGGGAAAGGGGATGGGAAGGGGGCCACAGGATGGGCTGGAGAATGGAAAGGCTTTCTACAGCATGCATACATTCTATGGGCAAGCTGTTGCTAGCTCTAGAGTCTATTCAAAGCCCCTTTGTCTTTCATCATGTATGAATTTTTAGCACCACCCTGTTCAAATGTTCTTCATTATTTTGTGCTTACATGGACAATGATGCATATTTTATTTGGTATTGGATTCTTCCATGTCTAATTTCATTTGATCTGATATAAATGCAAATTTTTGGTGCACATAAGTATTATTAACCGCTTGTAAACTGCAAATGCAAAAACAAGCTTAATATGCTGCTTTCATTGTTATATGGTTTCATCCACCTAATCATTACAGATAATGAACCTGAACTCACATCTGGCAAAATATTAATATTTCTCTGTTCTGTATTCATTCATGCCTGCTCCTGTGAATTATACAAATAGCTCTAAATTGTCCCATTTTGATGAAAAGTAAAATGATGTCTATTGCACCGTTTGCATTAGATTTAATTAGCACAGCAATCAATCAAATTAGCAAAATGCTAAAGAAAATATAGATGTTGTAATATTCCAAATATAAATCTTTACCAGGGAATAACTGGCAAGGTCTTATCGATGTTTACCCTTCCGACAAACTGTGTTTTACAAATGTTTGTAGTTCCCTTGAAAAAGCCAGTATTGAAGTTTACTATGCGCATGCGCCCCCCCCCCCCCCCGCCCCCCCCCCCCCCCCCCCCCCCCCCCCCCCACACACACACACACACACGCATATATGAAGACATCTGAAAGAGGGTAGTCATACAGACTCTTTTTTTTTTTTTTACACACACCTGAGTCAACAATAAAGAATAAAAAGAAAAATACATGAACTGCATCAGAGTGATAATTTACTTTCATAGTTTCAATGTTGCTGAGAATAGATCACCACTATACGCAAGAAATTATCACTTAATAACAAATTCACAACAGTTAAAAAATTTATTACTTATAAATAAAAATTCTATAGAAGCATTTCAAAGTGATTGTACTCCCAGAATACGCTAATAACAATAATATGATTTTACATGAATACATGTTCTCTGGCTTATCAAATAAAAAGAAAAAAAAATTCAGAATCAATAATAAATAGGATAAAAACATGGAGTATTCCTTTGCTTTTTATGTGAATTAACTATTTCTTTTTTGTCGTCTTCTCCCTCCTATTGCTTTGTCTGCTGCCATTCTCATCACATGAATGACCATTTGCCCTGCAAAAGCAACATTATCCACTGTTCTTTTAGTTTGTTACTCCATGACTGTTCACCCTTTCAGACTCCAAACACATTTTCACCACTGAGTGAAATTTTGACTCAACACTGATTTCAGCTGTACACTGACTTCCTTCCAACAGTAATTATGAATCGAAACCACCACCAGGTTAAGTGAAGTATACCCAGTTTGCATGCTTTTTGAGATATATCCATTTCAATTTTTGTGCTATAAGTTGAATTTACGAAGGAAACTTCGGAAGCCAAACTGACTCTTCAGAACAGTTGACTTGCTTCTGCTTCATGTCAGGTTTAGCAATAGCTTGTCCTTACAATAGGTTACAATTTTTAAAACAGCAGGTACTACATGAAGTCCAGTGAAGACAGCTTTTTCCCGTCTAACTTTTCCATATAGATAGACAGCTTCGTTGTTGTTTCAAAAAAAAAAAAAAATAACAAAAATGCTACATATAAATACTTTCCAAAAAAATCTCTTTTTTTCTTCTTTTTTTTTCCCCCAATACAAAAGAAAGTTAACTGTATTTTTTGCTACCACAAATAAAGATCAAAAGCAAAACAGGTCTTTTCTAGGAATTTTATTATACACGCATCATTCTCCCATCTGCAAAATTAATTAAAACTGATTCAACAGCCAGAATTTTTTTTAGATGAACGATACATATCTTGTCCAAAGAGGAATCACGATATCATACTGTACTATGAGCTCATGTCCACACCTGAGAACATACCAGTAAGTATTGTCATTTTCTTTGTTCAAAGGGATTTGGAGAAAACTATAGCTTAGACAGTGAGAAAAGCAAATACATAGCTACAAAGATTAGTCAGATGAACAATAAATGGCCATTTATTCTGCTCCCTTTTACATCAGAAATGCTATGAAATGTCAACCACTTAAAATTGAATAATAATGGATTCAAGGAATAACGGTTCAATCTATTTATATCTGATTGTTAATACTACTTTATTATTCATTAAAATATCAACAGACATACACACACAAACTTAAACTCACCCGATTTTCTTCTAAAACGGGCAGTCGATGGTGGTTCTGAAACAAGCAATAAAATTTTTTATTACGATGTATGAAGTATGACCACTGGTCTGAATAACCAAACTCTTATTTGATGCTTTATCAGCTTCATTCCATTCTTCAGCCTTAACTGGTTCATCTGTGTGGATTATAAACAAAAGGCAGGCAGTTTAGAGTCATCCTGCATAATTATGTCCGTTCATGAAATGACTGTCCAGAGGCTGGCAACCTAGGAGAGCCTTTCCTTGAAGGGAAAGGAACAGTGTTCCTCCCCACCTCACCCCCTCATCCCCCCAACCTTATCTTTGTTCCATGAGGATGTCATCACAATGCTAATGTCCGAGAACATGACCTGGATGCCTTTTCTTGTATTGAAGACAGATGGCCAATACTGACTTTCCCATGATAGCAAATGTGGAAGGAGGGAGATGGAGAGTCCACTGAAACATTAACTGGGCTAGAAAAAAGAACAGGAAACAAAGCAAGCTACAACTTTGGCAATGCATACATATGAAAAAGGAGAACACATGCATGCTAATAGGCCACATCCTTATGTTAATGACCTGGCACACATAGCGAAGGCTATATAGAAGCAGTGCATGGGCACGCAGGCTGAAGAGTAACAACCATGTGTCAGAAGGGAGAAAATGCAGTGTGCATGGCAAGATCCTGATCCTATGGGTGAGGATGTGTCACTTTAGAAAAAGGCCTGGAAGCACACCTACAAGCCAAAGTTCAAGATGTAGTGATCGAAGAAGACGAGTTGATGAACTGAAGCATGGAGCAGAAGCTCTATTCTCTTTTTCAGCATCCATTGAGGATAGATAACCAACACTGCTGAGTACATGGTGGTAGATGTCATTGGGTAAACCTCCCTTTTAATTGTATGGTCATAAGATGACTTTATTCTCCCCTTCCCTACATTCCCCTTGCTGCAGTCTGTTCAACTCAGAAGAGATCGTCAAATCCAGGCACAAGATAAAAGCAGGTCTGAAGATGATGTGAGAGAGGTGTCATCATGGGGCAGCAGTTGTAAAATGAAATATATGACAAGTTACCCACCATTCAGAGATCAAGAACAGTCGGTCTTTTTTTTTTTTTTTTTTTATGGCTTTTTCAGTATACAATGACAGTCTGACAGAAATTACTTCAAATCACCAAGACACTAATTCCTAATGTTGTGTTCAGACATCTTCCTTATAGACAAAATGTATCTACCTTAATGTGGGGGTTAAAAACAGTAAAGTACACAAAAAATCTCATCAATAGTATATCTTGAAAAACATACTGACAAGGAACAAACAAAGAAAAAAAAAAAAAAGAAAGCCTCTGGTAATGGGTGATTTTTATTTTTATTATTTATTTTTTTTTTTTAAGGAAGTCTTAACAACTTTGAAAGAACACAAAGTTGAACACAATAAAGTTTAAGTTTCAGTTTCATCAAGGTGATATCACTATCTGTGGACTTGTCCATGTCCTCTACACCAAATTTGACAAGGCACACAAGACCACAGGGTGCAGGGTTTACTGCTAAATGGCTAAATAACAATAATACTGAATAAGTGAACAAGTGAAAAATAACAGCCAACTAAAAATGAATAACAAGAAAATACAATAATGGATAAACAATTTATTAAAACAATAAAAGAACTAATAAAACTTACCACATCGCACATGCTCATGGATCATGCACAAGACCCCCTACCCCATTCCCTCCACTCATCCACACAAACATGTACATGGGCATCAAAAGCCCATACATAGCAAGCTGGGGTCTTTACCTAGGATTTTTTTTTAATGGCAAATGACATACCCCTATTTTATATACAAAGTCTAGCCCCAGTACTCACATCTTTCAGGGTTTCAGTTCAGTTCAGAGGTTTATTTAATGTCTTTTCATCGCCAGATGATATTAGACACTTGTTAAAAAAATCAACAACAAATCCCCCACCTTCACACTACACTTATCTAGTACTTGCAAAGCAACATCTGATATGTGCATATTTACATAAGTGAAATACCCTAGTGGTACACAAAGTTGTGATCTTTACAAAAACTTTGCAACCTGTGACTGCAAAATAACCATGGCAATTTCAGCAACACATGAACCACATAAGACAGTGCTGACATTATCAAAGTTATTCATCTCAATACCTTTCTCCTGATAGACCGGGGTCAGCACTGAGCATTCAAACAAAAGATGACCCACAGAAATGTTTTCTCTGCAGACACAAGTAATACTATGAGAATATTTAGTGTTCCAAGTATTCAGCCTTAATTTATGAATTAATCTAACAATGTGCATTAAGCACAAGGGTAAAGTAGCCATTCTTTGACTAAATTCTGCTTATGTATATAATTTTTCATAATTTGGATTAAATCACAAGAGGACAATATAAGGGATTTTTTGATAAATTTTCAGCGTTTCTTTTTGCTCCTTCTTTTGCAAGACTGTCTATTATTTCATTCCATTTTCTACCACAGTGAGATAGGACTCAACAAAAATCAATTCTTATATCTAGAGTTATGAAACAATGCAGTAAATGTTTTATTTCGAAAAACAGATCTTTTCTAGCTTTGCAGTCCCAACACTCTTGTGATTGTTAAACAGATTTGGAATTAACACACAGTAAGATTTTATATAAAGCAATGGGTGTATCATGTATATACATCAAAGCCTTCAGTGTTGCACATAATTCTGAGGTATAAACTGAAAACCCCTTTACTAAATGGTATGATTTCCTGACATTCTAAGTTGGTATTATAAGCCAGAACCACTGTCAGAGGATTCCATTACTGACCTATCTGTAAACACTGTCAGGGCACACCACCAATACATCCCCCGTTTAAAAGAAAAAGTTCACATAACAGCACATAAAGTTGGTCAGTTTCATGGTTTGGTAAGTTTGAAGCTTGTATGTTGCAAGCCAGTGGAGCATTTGCATCACTGGTAGACTGGAACAAGTGACTGTCTTCCTGGATCGATTGCCCACATTCTATCACACTAATCACACTTCACAGTGTAATCCCACCCCAACTTACCTTTGGATTGTGGACTGTGTAACATCCGAGTATACCACAATGTCTTTCTTCACTTTTTTTTTCCCCTTTTGCTAATTTGTTCCTCCTTTATCTGAATGTATGCACTGTTTTCACCCTTTGGCCATTTTCAACACCGTCCTCCAAGTTCTGATGCTACAGTAGTCTGGCAGACATGTATGAAGTGGTTACTGTGTTTTTCCCATTTCTTAGTTCAGTCTGATAACTGAAAAGAATGGCTAATATTGTTTTCTGCTTGTCCTGCCATGATCCTGGTTGTGTGCCTTTGTTTCCTTGACTGTTCATAAGATAGTGGGTTTCAGTGATTTTCAATTGCTTTCAGAAACCCACAGACAGACACACACACGGACACAGGCACAAACAATTACACTCAAATGACAGTGATATCCAGCTACTACATTAAAAAAAAAAAAAAAAACCAAAAAAACAAAAAACAAAAAAAAAATTCCTAACCAAGAAAGACAAAACATGAAAGCATCTTTCAACACTTGTGATTGTGTCATTGAAGTATGGATGGTGCACAGAATTGACTCATGAATGACTATGGACTCAGAGAAGCATGTCTACTCATTTGTTGGGATCTTAGACAGTATACCTGGTGCTAAATTTCAGTCTGAGAGGGCACAGTTATATACAAATCATAATTCTAGAAAGTGAAATATTTCACAGCCTGAATAATGCATACTGTTTTGTGGGGAACCCTAAATGCAAGTGTCGAAACTATAGTTTCCAGTATGCCTATCTGACCTAGACACTTTGTTAAAAATTGTAGTATTCCAGGAAACCAATTTTTAATGACTTATTGAATATTAATGCAAACTGGAATTGCCAGTTCCTTTGTGGAATCTGTCAAAGCATGAGATCCAGCTCCTGTGTCTTGGACAGATGCAAGTCTCCAAATTTCTTCTCCACTGAGGATCGAGTGGTTCTTAATCTTTTGTCACAAAGTAACACATGCTAGGCCAACAATATATTAATGTCGGACATCTTTGTAAAATCTGCTTCCTTGCCGGTGGGAAAAAAAAAGAAAAAAAATGTAAAGAATTTCCCCTCTCTCATTATTAGTCATACAGTGCAAGTTCTAACTTCCTTTGCTGGGTCACTTTTCTTTCTTTCTTTTTTTTTCTTTCTTCTGAACTTCATGTAATGTTGTTTCTCTAAAAAAAAAAAAAAAATTGAAATTAGAAATTCATGACTGTTTATTGCTGCTTTTTTTTTTTTTTTTTTTTGAATAATTTTCTGCCCTTTTGTATTGGTCTGGCAGAGATCGTTTAGATTTAATATATTTCTCAAGATAAGTCTTCGCTTTAATATGGTTTAAACGTTTTAAAAACAACTTTTTGTTTCTAAAATCAATTTTTTTTTCATTTCGGTTCTGCCAAACTTTTAAAATGTGGAATGCATGTTCATGCTGAATTCAATTTTTGTTACAAATTTGCCATCCATTCTTAGCGCTGACCTTGCAAATACTCAACCGTTTCCATTATCTAAAATTGGTGTTCATAACACACAGTAGGCCTATTTGCTAGGGCCTACTGTACTCAGATATTAAGTGAATAAAAACACTAGACCTATACCAGATCCACAGCGATACTCATAAACTATGATTCGAATGCTTGACGTCATTACGATTATCACTTTTGTCGGATGGAACTTGGCCTACGAAAGAAATATAACTAGGCTAATTGGCAATGCTTGATCAAAAGTGATACTCGCATACTGGTGGGCTAGAATTCAACGCCCTGGATCTAGATCTCCATGTGTATGACTGTTCAGTTTGTTGAAGGCGAACGAATGATTCTGATAATCCGGCTTACCAAGGACTCTGTCGTCAACATCACTGTCTTTACTTGGCTGTTCACAATGACCGTCGACTCCCTGAGAAGACCCTGGTTCAAATCGAACTGTTGTCACTTTAACGTTTCGGAAATGATCCATCCTGCTGTTCAATGTGTTGAAATAATCTTCCGCGAAGCGCACAAGATTTGATGGCTTTTATCGAAACACCTCAATAGTGTAAACTCTAGCAGCAATTCACTCAGACCTGGCGGTACTTTAGTGCTGCTCATATCCAAAAGCTGTGTCAGTATTCACCCAGTAGGCTTATAGCCTTTGACCCGTATTCATTTTTAAAACATTTCAACGCGTTAATGACATCGAAGTCCGGGAACTTGGCTAATTAATGTTACTTGAACTGCATGTCGACTGCCGAAAATGGGAATTAACATACGCACTGAGACTAGGCTATTGCTAACAGAGTCGTATGTGTTATCCATACGCATCGTTCTCACACAGAGAATCAAATAACACTAAATGAAAGTTTTAGATTTCTATGCAAATGTTCATCAAATGGATGAAAAAAGGCAACAATAACTTAGCAACTTAATCTTCTGTTTTTATTCACCAAAAAGGCTTATATTTTGATCGCGTATGCATGTTTATCTTGAATGCGTCCGTGTGTGCGCGCTTGGCGGTGATGTCAACCGTTGGTATATTAGACACTGAAATGTATCGGTAAAAAATTTGCATAGAATGGTTGACAAACTGACTACAATAAGCGCTTTAAGTGACATTGCATCAGCCGCAATCTAATTTGAAAGGCATTTTGAACTATACCAGTGATTACAGATCTATATGCTATGCGCCCTATTTCCCAGCAATACTGACATCACAAAATAAAAAGTTGATACTGTAGATCAAGACATTGACATGGCACAATGTGTGACAAGAAAACAAAATTAAATATTTTATTTACTGAATTATACAAAATTACAGTTAGTTCGAGTGCCATTCTGGTTACGAATAGGAAAGCACGTCTTTGGAATACGGTGGAACAGGCAGCAGATCCACATTACTTACTGAACAATGCATGTCTTCATAAAATGGATTCAAAACATCTTTAAACCGATTCCCAATAAATAAAAACAATGAAATACACAAACATACACAAACAGAGAGAGAGAGAGAGAGAGAGAGAGAGAGAGAGAGAGAGAGAGAGAGAGAGACGCTTTGACGATTTTCTGCCTTCAGCTTTAACATTCAAGCCATTAAGGCAAGGGGGGAACACGTATGAGCTGACACGCTGAATCATTGAAGTATAAGGAAAATAAAGTATACGGAAAATAAATAATGATTAAATTAACAAAATATCAGGAAATAATGGACTTATTATATGGCTCGCATTGTTAGAAAGGTACAGATATTTATAACATGAACTAACTTACACGTGAACGATCACACCCAGTTGGAAAACTTCCGTATAAAACATCCTTTCCTACGCTACCATTCCCACCTTGTTCCCATTCCTTTCAGTCGCCTTACACGCTAAAATAAACTAGTAAACACAAGCTCAAGCTTTGAAGAAATGCAACACGGTACCAGCTAAGTTGGGCACCACTGAAGAACGGCGAAAGAGATCCCGCCTGATAACGATGCACAAGTTCCACCATGGCCACGTAATCACCGACACCACGCGAGCATCAACTTTTTCCGAAAGCCCAAGCACAATACTTGGTATTCCCACGATCAACAGTACACCACAGAAACCTGGTACAGGGACTACAGGAAATTTTCTTTCTCCCCCCGCACTACCAGGGAGTTCAACAAGCTCCCGCCTGAGGCAATAATCTCCCCTTCCCTTCCCCTCCCCCACCCCTCCCCTCTTATTCCCAACTTCCTTCCCACCCACAATGGCCTACCAACACTGTCTAGAGGCCTGAAATAGGGGTGGGTGACCCCAGCCCCTTTTGTCCAGTCCCCTTAGTTAGGCACTGACTACCCGAACAAACCCCACAGCACAACAGCAAACCGGAACCTTTGTATCAAATACCAGAATCTTCAACTTGATGAAGGCGAGCAGATACGAAAAAAGAAGAGCTCACATTCTTCCCGTTCCCCCTTTCTCCCACCCTCACCATTTAATCTGACAGATCCCCGACCGCCCTCTTCCCTCTCCCCTCCCTTCCCCGCTCCCCTTCGCGTTGTCCCATATGCACGAACGCACACGTGCATGCACGAACGCATGCATGCATGCATGCACGCACACACGCGCGCGCATACACACACTGAGACTACATGACCATCCACCTAACTACAAAAGAATATACAACAATAAAAATCAGATTACAATACTATTGTCGTCAAGTTCTAATTTCTTTCTTCTCGCATTGGTAGCTTCAGTCAAATATTTAGCAAGGGTAATAATGGTTGTATCATCATCTGTTGACAAAAGAATTATTATGCCACCTACTGTAGGCTCGATATGAATCATATTGAAAAAAGAATATCTTTGGCGAATTTCTGAAAAGAAGCAACATCGGAACAGAAAGTTCACTTCATCTTCCTTATTGTGACCACACACAGGGCAGTCAGCACTTCGTTCACTGGTCATAAACCAGTGTTTAGCAACGCGTAGACCATGCACTCTTAATGTAAACTTTACAAGACCTTCTCTCATCTTTTTCTTTGTTATCGAAGTCAGACACCTCTCGGCTTCAAACGTAATTTTAAAGAACGATACCTTTCATATTTCTCATTATTTTCAATTTCTGAATGCCAGTTTTGTTTGTAACATGAAACAAGTCTTTCCTTATTAAATTCTGATATAAACCCCTTCTCGGAGCCAACACCTTGACACAACCATACTATCCCAAAACCATTTTCTGTTAGAGTGTTCCTAACTTTTGATGCCCAGTTGTGTTTGCTTGCCTCTAATTGTGTTAAGAACATATATCATACGCTTGCCTACATATTCTATTAACTGGTAATCTTACCACTCGCAACCAGTATTTAACACATTTTACTGCTGTTCGAACGAATAATGGATATCCTCCTTCTCCGTAAATCATTTTGTTTGAAGAGTGTTATTTTACACCCAAACGTTTGTTTAATGGCAAAAGAATGTACTTTTTCTATTAACCCTGTTTTTCTTCCACCCACCAAACTTCTGCTGCGTAAGTCAATATGTGCTCGATCTGGGTATCAAAAAGCTTCCAGAACAGAAAAGGATCAACTGTATGTAGTTTACTTAGTGATTTTTGAATTTCAATAATGCCCATCATACCTTTTCTGCTCATGTCTGAAAGGGCAGCACTCATACATAATTTTGTTGTAAATATTAAGCCTAAGCATTTGTATGCATTTGTTGTTTCAATTTCTTCATTTCCATATTTCCATCTTTCTCTTATTCCAAGATAACCGCCTTTACGGAAAACCATAACATCAGTCTTATCTAGATTTACTTCTGGATATAATCTGCCCACTTCTTTTTTCAGATTATTCAACTGATTCTGTAGACCCACGACAGTATCTAATAGCAAAATCACATCATCTGAAAAGAGCAGAAGAAATACCTCTGCAGATCCTGCTACCATCTGGACTCCATGCTTTCCTTCCCTGATTAATTCTACGGCTAATTCATTGACAAAAAAAATGGATGACATAATTGGGCTAAGTACACATCCTTGTTTTATTCCTCTCGGACAATACAAAAGAAAATCAGAATATGAATGCTTATGTCGGACACATGCAGTGACTGAGTCGTAGACTCCTCGAAGTGCTTTATACAAATTTCCATGAATCCCACTTCTCCTTAACATATGCCAAAAGACATTTCAACAGAGAGAGAGAGAGAGAGAGAGAGAGAGAGAGAGAGAGAGAGAGAGAGAGAGAGAGAGAGACAGAGAAGACAAGACAAGACAGAATTCTTTATTTATGAGGATAATAGATAAGCACTGATATGCTTTTTTTTTACATCCAGTCCTCGCCCCTGAGTAGGGTCAATAATTCAAAATAAGATAAGGCAATAAAAGAAGCATGCAAAAAGTGACTAGAACTAGAGAGAGAGAGAGAGAGAGAGAGAGAGAGAGAGAGAGAGAGAGAGAGAGACAGAGACAGAGACAGAGACAGAACAGAGAGAGCAGCTTACTCTTAACGTAGTCAGTGCTAACGCCTCGGTTATAGAATGTGGCACAAAAAAAAAACTCATCTTATATCCGCGGTGATTTCTCTCTAATCTGAAAACTTGGATATAAGAAATCAAAAACCAACCTCCTCTCGACTTCCTTATAACCGGAGGTTATTATATTTATTTATGTAGCGCATTGTTTCGGATAAACAGCTCTCAGTGCTTTACAAAAAGAAACGATAAAAATCAATTCTTTCGAGTCAAGCCCTTCCGCCAGCGCCCCTTTCTTCTCCTCCACCCACATCCCCGCGTACACATCATTGAACATGCTGATACGCATGGGCATTCGGGCCATAACTTAACAGCTGGGACGTCAGTCTTGTTGAACAAGACATACTGAATCCAAGTGTCGTAGATTTGAAGGCGGTTTGTTCGATAGCAAGGGAGCTTAATAAGAAATTAGCCTACGACCGTCGATTTTTGTGTTTCAGCTACCATGAGGACTTTTCAGTTTCGATCGTCAGATGCAGAGCGATGCATCAGAGTGTACAAGAAGGAGTTAGATTAAGTTAGATGGGGCAGTTCCAGAAAGAACAGAGAAACATCAAAAGTTGCACGTTTGTATTCTATTCTATTTGAGACAGGTAACAACGAAGCGAGCGCGAAAACGCGCAGACACGTGTGCAAACCGGCCGAAATGATTGATGAAAGTCCGGTTTAGCATGAGAATTTTATTCCCCTAAGAAAAAAAAAAAGTTTCTACATCTTTCTCTCTTCTTCTCCATTTCTATCTGATTCTTTGCCATATTTCCTATCTGTGTGTCTCTAGCTCAGTCTGAGTTGTTGTTATTCTCTCTCTCTCTCTCTTGTTTGTCTCTCTCTCCCTTTCTCTGTATCTGTATCTGTATCTCTCTCTCTCTCTCTCTCTCTCTCTGTGCACACGCGCGTATGTGTACGTGCGTGCGTGCAAGCGTGCGTTCGTGTGTGCGTGCGTGTGTGTGTGTGTGTGTGTGTGTGTGTGTGTGTGTGTGTGTGTGTGTGTGTGTGTGTGTGTGTGTGTGTGTGTGCGCGTGTGTAAGTGTGTAAATGTGTGTCTTTCTGTCTCTATCTACGTCTGTCTGGCTGGCTGTCTGTCTCTCCCTCCCTCTCTCTGTCTTTCGCTCAGTGTAACTCTCTCTACCTGTTCCTGTTCCTCTCTCTCTCTCTGTGTGTGTGTGTGTGTGTGTGTGTGTGTGTGTGTGTGTGTGTGTGTGTGTGTGTGTGTGTGTGTGTGTGTGATCCATGTGTTTCTCTCTGTGTATATGTTTGTCCAAAGAAAAATATGGACAGAAACAGAAACAGTGTGAAAGAGAGATAATGAGGAAAAAAAAGTTGTGTGTGTGCGCGTGTGCGCGCGCGCGCGCGCGCGCGTGTGTGTGTGTATGTGTGTGTGTGAGACAGAGAGAGAGAGAGAGAGAGAGAGAGAGAGAGAGAGAGAGAGAGAGAGAGAGAGAGAGAGAGAGAGAGAGAGAGAGAATTCTAACTCGAATATATTCTATAAAGGCCATAATCCCATTAGACGGGGGCGTGTACAAGAAATCATATTGGTTAACAAATTTAAAGACAGTAAGTTAACACATATACAGCATTTATGATAAAAACAAACAACAAAAATTATGATACAACGACTGCTCTCGCCTTGAATGCCTGATACAAAGAGACAAAGTTTCCTTACCGCGTCGCTGTTACTTGAATACAGTAATATGCAGAAACGGAAGGTATTAGGATTTTTGTAATATTCAAAGGCAAGATGCTGTTTCCTCAAACTGTCTAGGAAAGGACAGCGCAATATAAACTGTAATTCATTTTCAAAAGACAACATTACATAATGAGCATAATAGATTCTGTTACATGCCCCCCTGTATCTATAAAAATGCAACTTCAAGGCGGGGGAACCAAAACGAAATCTTGTCATGATATATCACTGTCTAAGGATAGATATTTCAGTACACAGTGTAGAAAGTCACAGAAGATACTGTAAGTATGAAAACGTTCACTGTTATTCTCGTGCTCACTCACATTTTGCCATCTGCAATCGATCAATCGCTGCTTTAATCACATGCAAAAATTCACGCACATTCCCCATACACCATAAACACTCTCTTATCTTCTGCGTTTTTTTGTTTTCATGAAAACAGTCAACTTCCTCCTGATCTGACGCATGCACACTGAAAAGTCCTCGCCAATGAAAATTTTCTCTCACACTTCAGTTTGTCTTTTCCTTCAGAATTCTCACTTTATCCCTGTTGAATGTTAATCTGGCAATCACTGCGGAATCAGGCTTGTTGCTAAGGCGGTGCACATAATCCGTCTCCACATTGTCAAAAAGATGAAGTTTATCAGAAAGACGTTCTGTCAACTGATGCTCAAGTGCCGCACTGGTCTCTCCCTCTTCCTTCTTCGTCCCGTAGAAAATCAGGTTCTCTTGATTTTCCTTCAGATTGTCCGTCATTTTCTCTAAGTTTGCAACACGAGCACACAAATCGTCTCTGCGATCTTTCAATGTCACGTTTTCTTTGCGTTGTAAGTCCACCTCCTGTCTCAACACCTCCACCTCCTTCTGTAAAACACCAAACTTTTGCTTGTTGGCTGCAATGTCAGACACAATCCCGTCCAGCCTGGAATCCATGGAGACGTCCATTCCATTCAACTTCGTCATGAGATCAACCAAGGCAGAGTTAGCAATGGCGTTTGTAGCAGGGGATTCAACGGGAGCTGTCGTATCAACTCTGCTATTTGCTGAAGAAGCTCTCTCCCTGCTTGTGGTCAGTCGCGTCTGGCGGAGACCCTGGCCCTGAGTTTGAGCGGTGGGTTTCTCAGTGGGTCCGGGGTTCAATTCGATGTCACCACATTGAATTAGGAATAATGTCCTAAAAAGTAAGTCAACACACACCCCCTTCACAACGCATGATCATCTAACTTACTAACACTTCCCTTCGAGTCATAAAGCTCCAAAAAGTCCACTCAAAACCACCACAAAAATGTCGGGAATCCAGTGAAGCTGACGGCGGCATGGTTTGCGGGATGCGACACTACGTGAAGTTAAAAAATCAGTTCAGAGAGAGAGAGAGAGAGAGAGAGAGAGAGAGAGAGAGAGAGAGAGAGAGACAGACAGACAGACAGAGACAGAGAGAGAAGAGAGAGAGAGAGAGAGAGAGAGAGGGGGACACAGACAGAAAGAGAGAGAGAGAGGGGGGGGGGGGGGGGGGGGGGGGGTCGGAGGATACAGAAACAGTGAGACAGAAACAGAGATAAAGAGATAGGGAGAGAGACAGAGCCAGATTGAGACAGAGAGCCAGAAATGGAGTTAGAAAGACAGGAACATCGAC
>JADBJO010003051.1:258170-260670 GCA_016801955.1 Conus betulinus | reverse complement strand
AGTCTGTCTGTTAGTCAGTCTGTCTTTCTCTCTCTGTCTCTCTCTCTCTCGGTCCCCCCCCCCCTCTCTCTCTCTCTCTCCCCCACCCCCCGATAAGTTTCAGAAAATATCTGTCCCAGCCGTAGTTTAATGATTTTAGAATCTGACTGATGAAAAATTAACGTTTTGTTCAATGACAATTATCACAGCTGCTCACCTACTTAATCTTTTTTTTTTTCTATGTTTTTCTCCAGAGTCATAGTGGCATGAAGACAGACTCTTCACTGTGACGCCTTGACGACGACGACGGAAGATCATCATCCGGGACACTTTGGACACCGAAAGGGAGACTACTCCTACATTGCCTCAACTACTTCCATACCGTCGTCACCATCAGGTTCACCACAACCACCATACAGACCATCACATTGCCTGCGTAGGAGGTCTGGAGCGTTCCCCCTCCTCACACCCCCAATCCCCCCCCCCCCCCCCCCTCCTCCCACTCGGCAAACTCGCCACCGTATTCGCAGAATCTTAGTCCCATAACTTGTGATCGGAGAGACCTGTAGCGCTATCGGGAAAGTGCCCCAGTTAAATTTATGCATGTTGTTTTCTAGTGTAGGAGACAATATCTACACAAAGAGACCTGATGGTATCTGCGTGATGCTTTCTTCTGTGTGAAAAAACCCTGTGTGCTTCAGAAATTTGTCCTGATGGTACCTGCACGATGTTCTAATGCAACAACTCCGTGTTCCCTGCAAATGTCCTGATTAGAGACGCAGGATGTTTTGTGTGTGTGTGTGTGTGTGTGTGTGTGTGTGTGTGTGGAAAAAAATCATGTCCTGATTGTACATGGTGTTTTCTTATATAAAAACCCACGTTTTCCAGAAATTCTTGTAACTGTACCAACACAGTGTGTTCAAGTGTGAGAAAACAGTGTTTTCCAGAAATGGTTTTGATCGTAGCACAATCTCTTCGACTTGTGTGATCGAGCTGCGTTCTCCAGGAATTACCCCGATTGTACTCGCAGAGTATCTCTGCAATGAAAACCTGTGTTCTCCGATAATTATTCTGAGTGCATCTGCTTATCTTTTGTGTGTGTGCGTGTGAGAAACCTGTTTTCTTCAGAAAATGACCTGATTGTATACCCGCATAAAACCTGGATTCGTCAAAAATTGTCCGAAGTGCGTTTGAACCACATTTTGTCTGTCAAACCTGTGCTCTCAAGCTGTAGTCTTGGGCGTACTTGCACGATGTTTTCGAGTTGTGGAGAAAGCTGGATTCTGTGATTGAATCTGCACGATGTTTTCGTGATGTGGAGAAAGCTGAATTCTGTGATTGAATCTGCACGATGTTTTCTTGTTGCATAAGGAGCTTCGCTCTCCAGAAGAAGCCGAGCACACGTCAGACAATGACTACCGCTGGAAGCAAGGGGAGATCAACAGAGGTTATTCGAAAGGAGATAACTGCGGGCCAAATCCTGGAGATCACCCAGCCATCTTTTACATCGATTCAGCGAAGAACGCTGACACACACACTCCCAGCCCCTTCCACACCAAGCGGCCTCCGGGAGGCAGCCTTTCTGACGTCAGTCATGCCGACATGACGATGACGTCAGGGGCTAAACTGGACCCAAACTCGCAGCTGCAGAGAAAGTCCAAGCTCCACAACGAAAAACTCCCGAGCTTTTCCGCCTTGGACCGCACGAAAAGACCGCGCATCCGCAGAGAGGAGGCAGTGCTTGAGGGGGACAACTTCAGTCTAGCGTACGAACCGTTGACCTTCGAGACGTTTCGATCCAGTAGTCCCCCTTTTGGCAGTGATTGCGCCTTTGGCCAATGCCCAAACCCATCTCCACAACACCTCAGCGTCTGGGCACGACGCGATCTCCCATCGCCTGAAAAAAACGGAACGCGAGAGAGAGGGGAAGAAGACGGGTACCAGACCCAAACCGATCCTGGAAGAGGACGAGAAGGGCTCGGGGCACTGTGTCCAAGACTCCCACCCTTCCCCGCGCTGACTCACCAGATGTCTATCGCCAGTGACGGCGCCGTGAGTTTTCAGTGCAAGGGCCTGGTCAATGGGGGCTTCTGTGCGGACGAAGACCTCCCGAGGCTTCCCCAAAAAAAGCCGCGTCTCGGCGTCCAAACCTTCCGAACCCGAACTCCGCAAAAAGGCGAAGCGACCGACGAGTTTACATCTCCCAAACCACAGTCAGCACAGCCGTCGTTTGTTCGTGGGCTCTGCCGCCACGTCTCCAGTGGAAATCGTCTCATGTGGAATCGGCCGTGGACTCGGATACATCCCCTCCTCACAGAAAGAGTTCAGCCAAAGACGAAAGTCTTGGAGATGTTAGGGACTGCACCTTTCAGCAGCCGCCCTGACAATGTTCCAGACTTGAATACGCACGGGAAACTTCCCACGTCGGGTGGTCAAAACAGTGGGGCGGAAAAACAGTGCGGACAGACCGGACAACACCGACGTCTCCAACATCAGTGAGAAACAGACGGTTCTCGAAGCC
>JADBJO010003051.1:190670-250670 GCA_016801955.1 Conus betulinus | reverse complement strand
GGGGTGGCCGTGGGGAGGTGCTGGGGATGGGTTTTTTTTTTTTTTTTTTTTTTTTTTTTTTTTTACTTAAGGCCGGATAACCTCAGTTGATAGAACGCCAGAGTCGTAATCTTGGGGTTGTGGGTTCGAATCTCCGCCGGTACCGTTTTGGTACAGAGTTTCCCCCCCCCCCCCCCCCCCCCCCCCCCCCCAGGAGTTAACACTGTGTCAGACTCCATTTTGCTAAAAAGTCCTTCGAATGAGACTATAGACCGAGGTTTCGAGAGTGACCTCACGTATACTATCTTGTACACAACATAAATTCCGCCAATAACTTTTGGAAGAGAAGGCCAGCTTGGCCGCTGGTAAAGATGACATGTTACATACAGCATGTATTTGCGTGGAAAACCGGTAGAATAAAGGAAGAAAAAACTGACCGACCGATATTGATTGAATGACACTGGAAACCACTGAGTGTGGCGCCAGCAGGCAGCTCTTCAGCTGGCTCTACCCAGGTAGGCAGCCCTCTGTAGAAACGAGAGTGTGTATTGTAAAGCGCCTAGAACTTGGTCTCTCACCGAGTATAGGCGCTGTCACTACTACTACTACTACTGCTACTACAACTACTACTGCTGCTGCTGCTACTACTACTACTACTACTACTGACACTACCACTACCACCACCTTCACTACTACTACTACTACTACTACTACTACTACAATAGTATGATGAAGACGATAAGAATCGTAACGATAATGCATATCTCTCCGCCACGCCGCTGTCAGCGTCTTTGGATATTTCAGTATAATGCCTGTCCAAGGATCGAAACTCCACCAAGAAGGGGGGACAATCCATTCACACCCCCCGGCGCACCATGAGTAGTGTCCCTTGGATTTGGTTCGAGGGGAAGGTTGTTCAACAAAGATGGAACAGACTAGAGCCCATGGACACACCACTTGACGGACCGAAGTTCTTCTCCATTCAGACTGCATTGACGATAAAGCGTTGAGCTAATGCTATCGTTAGGTCCATTTGAATTAACAATACAAAAAACCTACACGTTGCTTTACATTCTTTTCGTGTCATTTCATCATTTCACAAATGAAAAGGTAGGGGAAACCGTAACTTAACTCCGGGACAGAAGAAAAGAAAATCAAGAGAAAGAAAAAGAGCATAAAAAAAAACAAAAAAAAAAAACTACATACACACACAAAAGAAGAGTATGATTAACTGCCAACCATTCCTTTAAAAAAAAAAAAAAAAAAATTACGTACCATTACATATTGATGGTATCTTAGAGTATCAAGAAGTAAATTTTTTTTACGTATACGCACACATTAGAATCATATTTTTAAAACTGGATGGGATTTTTTTTTTACTTTGAATTTCTTTTTTTTTTTTTTTTTTTTTTGCTAATCGTTTTTAAATTAAGTATACATTTTCGTTTTTACATTCCTTCCAGGTTGGTTTGAATTCTTATGAACAGGGTGGGTTGTGGTTGTCAAGAGGATAATCATTGTGTAAGAACCACCAGTGGAAACAATCGATCGTCCATTGGTAATAGAAAAGACTGAGGTTGATTGCGAGGCTGCAGCCGGGTTATATAGAACGTTCGTGTGAACGCTGGTACGTGGAAGACTTCACGTGGCTGTACAGAGATCCACTGCGGTGGTTGTACACAGCTTAGGGGAGGCCTGTCATGGAGATGGACATAGTCCCTGGGATAGTCTTGATGCTAAATGATGAGATAGATAGAACGTTGGAGAATACAAGGCACGCAACGACAGAGAAAAACTGAGGGGCATTGCATGACGTAATTGATTGATTGATAGTCTTATTCCCAAGGGTAACAGACATCTGATAGACCGATACTCATTACTCCCAAGGGTAACAAGTAGACGGCTAAGTATACTAACACACAAACATTATTACTCAAAATAGAACCGGTTTTAACAAAACAGTTATGATTCGCGTTAGCCTCAAAGCAATCACACACACACACACACACACACACACACACACACACACACACACACACACACACACACACACACACACACGCACACACGCACACACACGCACACACATGCACGCACGCAAACACCTTAGTATATGTACCACACAATACATAATACACATACGCGGAGAAAGGATACAAGAAACATCAGTCAACAAAACAGTATCAACAGCATGCCCTGAGGAGGAACGAACAACGATTCATGAAGCAGTCACGTTCAAGTACACAAGCACATGTATATCAACATAGAACATTTTCATTTATACAGGGAAACTAGTCTTTAAGGCAGTGAGGTATAGGAGATAATCTTGTCGAATTCGGGAAGAGAGAGAGAGAGAGAGAGAGAGAGAGAGAGAGAGAGAGAGAGAGAGAGAGAGAGAGAGAGACGACAGAGACAGACAGACAGACAGACAGACAGAGAACAGGCAGGCCAGGGGCACCAGAGTGAGAATCAGTCTCCGATGCAAAGACTTCGAAGGCGTCGAAAACCGAGAGAAGATGTGAACCTGAGCCCAACGTTCAGCAGCGGGAGCAAGATGGGGCATCAGCAGGGCCACCTTGTCATAGCAGTCCAGTTCTGAACTTGGTGCCAGAAGACTGAAGGGCATTACCATCACCTGCAGCATATCCAGAAGACAACGCGGCATCCTCTGTAGTGATCTGTTCATATCACAGGGAGAGAACCAATGTGCGGTGCGTAAGTGTGTGTGTGTGTGTGTGTGTGTGTGTGTGTGTGTGTGTGTGTGTGTGTGTGTGTGTGTGTGTGTGTGTGAGAGAGAGAGAGAGAGAGAGAGAGAGAGAGAGAGAGAGTGTGTGTGTGTGTGTGTGTGTGTGTGTGTGTGTGTGTGTGTGTGTGTGTGTGAGATATATAGTTTTCAGAAAAAACCCTGTTATAAGTCTGATTCCGCACCTAGCAGTAGAAGGGGCACGGATAGTTCCATGTAGGAATATAATGATAACAAGTAAAGAAATCCACATGCCTGTGCCTGTTTCTTCCACTTTATTCCATTGTCAAATTTTCGGCTTTTCAGCCTTCATCAGGAATCTGCACATTCCAAAACAATAAGCTATCACACCATTGGCGCTCCCGTCCATTTTACACTTTTAAATTTTTATTGTTCCTTCCACACGCACATACACAGTCAAGTATGCACCACCCAGTGGTATTTTGTATTTTTGATTTGCTCCATCTTATTGTCTTTAGTTAGTGATATGTTTTGAGAGAAAAGACAGAGCTGATCTGCGCACAGGGGTAAGTAAGCTTATAATGGTGCGTACTTTTTACTGAAAAGTAAAGCTTATAAACTTTCAAGAGATTGCCACAGAGTTATTAAAGTTTAGTGAAGTCAGGAAGTAGGGGGTGGTCACAGTAGCTTTTGATAATGAGAGTAATACTGGTAGCAGGTTTAGCCATAGTATACTATTCAATAATTATTTTACTGTTTGTGAGACTGGTTGTGTTATGTACTACGACTACTAGTACGGAAGGAGATGGTAAATGTGGTGCTCTTAGTAGTGGTAACAGGGGCTGACAAAACGAAATGGTGATCTCCATCTAGCAACACTATGTTATAAGCCCCTTAGTCAAACGGCACAATAGTTTGGGTGGGATTGGTATTGTGGTGCAGGTGCATACATGTGCATGTGTAAGCGTGCAAATGTGTGCAGACGCGTGTGTGCGTGCGTGCGTGATATTGTGAGAGTAGAAGAACATCGTCTATGACGAGTAATGATCGATATAGGGTCCCCGTTACTCTTCCTGGCCCCCCCCCCCCCCTACTTTTTTTCTTTCCCCTTCCACCCCCGAACCATTTCGTTTTGACCCCCCCCCCCCCCCCCCCCCTCCCCCCCCTCAATTTCTTAAAACTACGCTGGCCTTCAGAGATACTTGCATCCCTCCCCTCCGGGTTAGGTGTGACCGAAGTTGTAACAGATACAGATGTTGCAGTAACTACTATCATAACAACTGATGAATGGACTTTATGTGTTGGATTTGTTAGAATATGCAAATTTTAGTCTCGAGTCAGAAATATCTGATGTATAACACTTTATCACGATGGCATATATTGTGTGTGTGTGTGTGTGTGTGTGTGTATTGATATGTGTGTGTGTGCGTGCGTGTGTGCATGTGTGTGTGTGGTTTGCTGGGTGGTGCATACTTGACTGTGTATGTGGAAGGAACAATAGAAATTTAAAAGTGTAAAATGGATGGGAGCGCCAATGGTATGATAGCTTATTGTTTTCGAATGTGCGAGGGTAAATGGGAACCAACAATAACTTTAAAAAAAGTGCTCAACCGGGTTGGGAGCGGCATCTGTTAAAACTTTGATTAAAATGTAAAAGCTAAAACCTACAGCGCTGTTTCTTGCTGGTGCAGTCGTCAGGGTATGGGGGGGGGTCGGTGTTGTCGGTGTTTTTTTTTTATACGTGTTCGCTGTCTGCCATCACGTGCGGTCAGTGTTTTTCATGTGTTTTTGATTTCTGCTCCCTGATAGGAACTTCCATTTGTGTCTGCAATTGTTAACCATTTCTATCCTAGTGTTTAGGGTTGCTAATTTTGGTTTGCATAGGATCATATATTTTTCTGTTAGGCATAAATTACATCTTTTTGAAATGTTATTGTATGATGCAGCTCTTTTTAAGATTTCCCAGGATATGTTGTAATCTATTTTTTTATCTTTTGAGTTTCCAAATATATTTACTCAATTCTGTTTGATTTTTGTATCTTTCTTTGTTAAATGACTGTTTATGATTTGCATATCTAGTTTTAAACTGGTTTTCAGTGATACCTATATATGTTTCTTCAGTGTTCTCTGATTTTACAGTGGCTTGGTATACAATATTGCTGTGGGGCATTTATTGTTTAGAGGGCACTGTTGTTTCTTGGTACAGTTGCAAGATTTCCGTTCTTCACCCTCGTTTGTCTCTGCACTGCTTTTCGTTTTGTTGGTTGAATCAATGATGTTTTTGAGATTCGGCATACATGAGTATGATAATTTGATGTTGTGCCTGTTAAATATCTTAAACAGTTTGTGCTCTTTTGGGAAAGAAGATGTCAGAATTTTAAAGAATTCTTTCCCAACGTTTGTTTTAACTCTTCCATCGTATGGGGGGTTGTACCATATGATTTTCCTTTTCCTGTTCTTCTTGTGTCTGCTCATATCATTTCCTGGGTCATAGTGTAATTTGTAGTTGTAGCCACTTTGGTGTAACGCTTCTTGGTATTCAGCTGCAGTGTTGTTAAAATACTGTTTCATTACATGACAGATTAGATAATCTCTTGTTTATGCCTCTAGGTATCGTTTTGAGTATGGAAGGTGGGTGATTACTTTTGATATTTACATAGAGACAGGTGTGTCATTTGGTTTTTTGTATGGTTAAATGTATGTTGGTTGAGGTCTAACGTGATGTCTAAATAATTCACTATCTTTTTGTTAGCTTCTGTGGTGATTTTTAAATTTTGGTCGTGGAAGATTTTGCACAATTCTTTTTTCTTATTTTCAATGTTTCTAGGGCTATCACTCAGTGCAGCGAGGCCATCATCTCTGTACAGTCCAATTTGTTTTCCAAGTTTATTTTGAATGTTAGATAGCATGAATAGTCCGACAAGTTCGCAGGTTTCGGCACCATCATACGATCCCATAGTGACATCAAAAGTTGAACTTTTCCTGGTGTTCTTGGTCCAAGTCTCGTTTTTGCTGTGGAGTAAAGTTTTCTTTGTATGGAAATGATTTCCAAACCCTGATATGAATATGTATTTGTGTACAACCCCCCATATACGATGGAAGAGTTAAAAACAAAAGAACGTTGGGAAAGAATTCTTTAACGATTCTGACAAACGTTGGGAAAGAAAAAGAGCACATCTTCTTTCCCAAAAGAGCACAAACTGTTAAGATATTTAACAGGCACAACATCAAAATTTGCAACTGTACCAAGAAACAACAGTGCCCTCTAAACAATAAATGCCTCCACAGCAATATTGTATACCAAGCCACTGTAAAATCAGAGAACACTGAAGAAAAAATATATAGGTATCACTGAAAACCAGTTTAAAAACTAGATATGCAAATCATAAACAGTCATTTAACAAAGAAAGATACAAAAATCAAACAGAATTGAGTAAATATATTTTTGGAAACTCAAAGATAAAAAAATAGATTACAACATATCCTGGAAAATCTTAAAAAGAGCTGCATCATACAATAACATTTCAAAAAGATGTAATTTATGCCTAACAGAAAAATATATGATCCTATGCAAACCAAAATTAGCAACCCTAAACACTAGGATAGAAATGGTTAACAATTGCAGACACAAATGGAAGTTCCTATCAGGGAGCAGAAATCAAAAAACACATGAAAAACACTGACCGCACGTGATGGCAGACAGCGAACACGTATAAAAAAAACCGACAACACCGACCCCCCCATACCCTGACGACTGCACCAGCAAGTTGGTCAGTTTTCGTTTGGGGATTTGTTTGTGTTGTTGGTGATTTTGTTTGCTTTATTGGTTCTAAAATTGTAGGGTTTGTGTGGAGATCATCTGATTTTGAAACCTCCTCTCAACTCCTCCCCCTTACACTTCTCCTTCCCACCCTCTTTACCACTCCCCACCCCACCCTCACCCCCCTTCAGTCACATGAGCTTTTAGTCAGTTTCTTTTGTTCTTCCTTTATTTCTTTGTTTGTTCTTTCGTTTTCATTCCGATTAATGGGGGGTTTAGACCGTGGAAGATTTTCTTCAAAATCTTTAGAACGAAATAACACCCCTTTCATCGTGATGTCATCACCTGCCACCACTTCCACCGAAATTACACGGCGGTAGTGCAGAGTCTCCTCTGGTGGGTTGTCTCTTGACGACTTGACATTGACTGCTCCCTCTGGATTGCCCGTGCCGGGCTGTGGCTGTAGGGGAGGGGTGGGGGTAGGGGGTGGGGGCGGGCGGGGAGGTAGGGGTTTGGGGGGGGGGGGGGGGGTAGGGGAGGGGGGGGGGGGGGGGGGGGGGGGGGGGTCGGAATGAGCGGTGGGTGGGTGAAATGCCACTGAGGTGGCATAGGAGATGGACGAGGAAAAAAGAAAAACTGCTCCACTTCCTTCACCTCTTTCTTTTCGCTGCCCACATTTTTTGTTGTCTCTGGTTTGTCGAGCTTGCATGGAAATCGACAGCTCTCCTTCCTCTACCCATCCCCCCCCCCCACCCCATGGCAATCGACAGCTCTCCTTCCTCCACCCCCCCCCCCCCACACACACACACACACACACACACACACACACCATGAAATCGACAGCTCTCCTTCCTCTACACACACACACACACACACACACACACACACACAAACACACCCATCTCCCCTCCTCCCACTCCACATCTGTTTTACCACCCCACTGGCCCACACCGGTCATTTTCATTTCTGACGTCAAGTTCGTTCGGAATTGAATTATCTTTGCCCCCTCCCCCCCCCCCCTACTCTCCACTCGTCCATCTTCTCGCCCCCTCTCCCCTCCCTACTCTCCACTCGTCCATCTCCTCCTCGCCCCCTCTCCCCTCCCTACTCTCCACTCGTCCATTTCCTCGCCCCCTCTCCCCTCCCTACTCTCCACTCGTCCATCTCCTCCTGGTCCCCTCTCCCCTCCCTACTCTCCACTCGTCCATTTCCTCGCCCCCTCTCCCCTCCCTACTCTCCACTCGTCCATCTCATCATCCCCCCCCCCCCCCCCCTCCCCCTACTCCCACTAGTCTATCTCTTCGCCCCCTCTCCCCTCCCTACTCTCCACTTGTCCATCACCTCGCCCCCCCCTCTCCCCCTCCCTACTCTCCACTCATCCATCTCCTCCTCGCCCCCTCTCCCCTCCCTACTCTCCACTTGTCCATCTCCTCGCCCCCTCTCCCCTCCCTACTCTCCACTTGTCCATCTCTTCGCCTCCTCCCCCCTCTCCACTCGTCCATCTACTCCTCGCCCCCCCCTCTCCTCCCTACTCTCCACTCGTCCATCTCCTCGCCCACTCTCCCCTCCCTACTCTCCACTTGTCCATCTCTCCTGGTCCCCTCTCCCCTCCCTACTCTCCACTCGTCCATCTCCTCCTCGCCCCCTCTCCCCCCCCTACTCTCCACTTGTCCATCTCCTCCTGGTCTCCTCTCCCCTCCCTACTCTCCACTCGTCCATCTCCTCGCCCCCTCTCCCCTCCCTACTCTCCACTCGTCCATCTCCTCGCCCCCTCTCCCCTCCCTACTCTCTACTTGTCCATCTCCTCCTGGTCCCCTCTCCCCTCCCTACTCTCCACTTGTCCATCTCCTCACGCGCCCTCTCCCCTCCCTATTCTCCACTTGTCCATCTCCTCGCCCCCTCTCCCCTCCCTACTCTCCACTTGTCCATCTCCTCACGCCCCCTCTCTCTCTCCCTACTCTCCACTTGTCCATCTCCTCCTGGTCCCCTCTCCCCTCCCTACTCTCCACTTGTCCATCTCCTCGCCCCCTCTCCCCCCTACTCTCCACTTGTCCATCTCCTCACGCGCCCTCTCTCCCCTCCCTACTCTCCATTGTCCAACTCCTCGCCCCCTCTTCCCTTCCTACTCTCCATTTGTCCATCTCCTCGCCCCCTCTTCCCTTCCTACTCTCCAGTCGTCCATCTCCTCATCATCCCTCTCCCCACCGTAATCTCCACTTGTCCATCTCCTTATCCTCTTTGCTCCACCTGTAGCGCCAGTCTTCAGAAAGTGTTCAATCCTCTGCTCACGGTACTCAATAATCCGATCCGCCCTGGACTATTTAAACTTGGAACACAGACAACAAAGCAGTTTCTTGTAGCCCTGTCTGAACCTGCGGTGGACAGCCCCGTAAAGGATCCAGTTGGTGGCTATGTCCAGGGTGGACACCCACAGGATCAGGCCGAACACGTCAGCCGTCACCTGCCGTGTCCTGGCCAGGAAGTTCAGGATGATCAACGGGGTGTTCAGGACACTGGATACCGCCACGTCCACCAACAGGCAGCACAGCAGGTGGCTGTCTGAAACGATCAGTCGCTGCCGGCTCAAGGACTGACGAGCCAGGTCTCTCGCTGATCTCCGGTACCCGTAATGGCTGTTGAAGGTCTGCATTTCCAGTACCTGAGGCTGCCTGCGAACTCTGACCTTGTAACGCCTCCAAATGAGAAGGCTGGAAGACAGCATGGTCAGAAGTGACGTCACCACCATGGTG
This sequence comes from Conus betulinus, assembly GCA_016801955.1. NCBI lineage: Eukaryota > Metazoa > Mollusca > Gastropoda > Neogastropoda > Conidae > Conus > Conus betulinus. The sequence goes on along the minus strand of JADBJO010003051.1, from coordinate 241,477 downwards.
ATCGTGGCAGAGGACAGGGCGAGGGAGCCTTTCTGCTTCAGTGCACAGATGTGGAGGTTACGGTTGTAGCGGTTCTCTCGGTGGACGAGCAGGGTGCAATAGGTCAGCAGACAGAGGGTCATCAAGACACCGGAGATCTGGGCGTTGGCTGTCTTACTGAGATGCTTCTGGTAGAAGGTGGGCTTACAGAACCTGAGGCATCTGTCTACGTAAATCGCAGCGTGGAAGAGGAACCTGGACGTGAATCCCACCACGACTAGGTAGCTGTTGAGGGAGCAGTGTAGGTGGTTCACCACCGGGTGGCGGCCAACGAGAAGATCCAGCAGCACCATGCTGTAGAGCCCGATCATCACAACGTCCACCACACACAGAAAGATCATGTACACAGCGTGACTGTTCCCCACGTGCCGGTAATAGGGCGTCCTTGTCAGCACACACAAGACCAGGGCCGTCCCGAAGATCCCGAAGGGTGTGGAGACGGAGTACAGGACGACCAGAACGTTTTTGGACCAGGCGAGGTCTTCACCCAAAAAGGCAGCACGGGAACTGTTCGCGGAATCGGTGGTGTTGACTTCCATGCTCCCTGCACAGAGAGGCGGAGACAAATGTATAGCACAGTAACACCGTGGTAAAGGTGTAGAGCAATTTTCTGGTGAGGTCTTTCGTTACTGCAGTGCTATTATATGAACGGCGTTGCAGTACATTGTACGGTATGGCGTCACTATTTCTTGTTCTCGAGAAAAAAAATTAATGGCTTTTTTCCGAGACAATGCACACAAATACATTTGAAATGGACATGTAAAACATAGAATTGATGAAAAAAGCAGGGCCCAGATGCCTTTGATTCTCAGATAAAGGATGGAGGACACATCAAGATCTTTCCCAGCTAAAACACATAGCTCTAAAAGACCGACGTGTTTAAGAGGAAGGTGCCACGAGAAGCAATTTCTTTCTTTGTGATCACTCCAGTAGTTCTATTGCTCCTTCACAGGGGAGGTAAAAAGGACCAGCAAGCGACAGGCGTTTCACTGTTCGAAGAACTTATCAGCTCACTAGTGGATCCTAGTTACCTGCCTTTGAACAGCACTTAACTTCTATATAAACGAAAAGAAACCTCTCTTTTAAAAGTAAGTTTAAGTTACTCCTCCGGTTAATATGGACGAATAAATAAAAAGACAATACTCGACGCGTTTCGACCTCTTAGGTCTTCTTAAGGCAAGAGAAACAACGTTCAGGACAATGAAAACGAAGAACGAGCAATCTGTTTTCTTCTCGAATTCGGCGCAAGATGAAACCGCTAGAAATTCGGCTAGTCCTTACAGCGTATATAAGAATGTTTGAAAAAAGCACCCCAGGGAAATCAGAATTTTGAATAAGGTGGTAGGTAAGAATGTCAAAAACAAAAACAAAAACAAAAAAAAAAAAATGACACAGAGGGCCTGCAATGAATGTGAAAGATCCTCAAGAATTCAAATTACTTCCAGAAAATCCCAAGTTTGAAACACTGGAGACCACTTCACAAGCTTAAAAGACTCACCCGTTGTCGTGGGGCATGTAAAAATGGTAACAACAATTAAATCTGGACCCAAATATTTCAACTATCCAGATGAGGAGTAGGGCAAACCATCAAAACCTGTCCTCGTAAAACGCAGACTTGTGTCCAAGGAGAAGGGAACACGAGAAGTAATTCCACACCAGTGGGTGCTCTGTTAGGTTATTGTTCCTCCAAAGGGGAGCTTAAAGGGCCAGCAAGCGATGGCTGTTTCGTTTTGTGAAGAGCTCGTCAGGTTCGTTACCGGATCCTGGTTGCCTACTGGTAGGAGGGTGGGAGAGAAGAAGGCGAGTTCAACGCCCTATGCCACAAGCACTTAAGGGTCTTGTCGTCTAACCTGTTGGTCAGGAGCGCTTCCGTATCACCAAAAAGGAAACTCTCCAAAATGGAGGTCCTCCTGGACATATGAAAAGTGTCCCCAAAAGACAAACAAGAGCACCCAGTGAAGGGCAAATGAGACTTCTGAATTCATAAAGTGTCTAAAAATCAAAAGACTGAAATATGATGGACAGTCTATGGTTCCAGTGACCAACGATAAAAATGCACAAGATATACTCTCAGAAAATCCCAAGTATACACCACTGTTTACCGCTCCACAAGATTAAAGAACTTGCATGATAATGTAGGACATGTCAAAATAAGATTCTTCTTCTTCTTCTTCTTCTTTGTTCACTCAGACAGGAACACCGGAGGCACTGACTAAGGCTACTGTACGGCGGGAGACAGTCCAGTGATCCATAAGCTTTTCCTTCATCGGTGTGTGTTGGCAGGCCAGGTCTCTGCCCTTAGCTTTTCATGTGTGGGACAGTCCTGCAGGAAGTGTTCCACTGTCATTGGGGCTGTACCACATGGGCACCCTGAAGATGTAGAATTTTGTGAACATGTGAAGTCTCAGTCTGGAGTGCCCTGTCCTCAGTCTCACAATGCTCACATGATCTGACTGGAGCAGCAGATAGTATGTATCCTTCTTGCTGCAAAAATAAGATTGATGATAAACCTGGAGCCTTTAATGTGCGGATAAGAAATGGACCAGGCATCAAATCCATCCCATTTGAAATGCATTTAAAGGCATGGGAGCGTGAGAAATACACCTTCTCGAAATAGCGCTGTTAGTTTAATGTTTCTCTAAAAGGGAAGGGCAGGCCAGCAACCGACATCTGTTTCGCTTTGTCAAGAGGTCCTCAGGCTTGCTACTCGGTTCTGCTTACCTGCTGGGGGAGAAACAAACACTGCCATACAAATGTCCACGTGCTTATACACACGTCTGTGTTCCAGAGTTATGCATTCTAACTTGGTGAATTTTTTTTTATGTTTGAGTTTTATGGGGCTATCGAATTTCTGACGTAACATTAAACAGAATTTGCATCTGTCCGTACGTTGTCATGCTGTCTAGACCTGGGCATTTCATGAATGACTTGTCAGTGGTCGTGTCCACTTGGCCGGAATGTTAGATTTACTTTAATGACACTAAAGTGTTCACATAGATACAGAAATATACTGATGGCACTAAGATGTACAGATAAAGATGCATCCTGACGACACTCCAGCGTACAGATTGAAAGATACCGATTCATTCTGACGACAGCAGGATCCATGATGTAAATGCATGCTAGGACACTAAGGTGAACGGATAGCGATGTGAATCCAGAGTATATCAACATTCACTGAAATAACAAAACAAGACGTAAAGCATATAAACGCACTCCCAGTTTAGATCTATCTTGAGTACGCGTGTTAAAAAAAAAAAAAAAAAAAAAAAAAAAGACACCCCAACTTGTGTCATTTAAAAAAAAAAAAAAAACGTCACAATCAAACATGGGTCATAATATATTTCGTCACTGAGATAAGAAATCGCCGAAGTACTTTCAGAGTTATTCCATAATGAAGAAAAACCGTTTTGGGCCGTTTAAAGCCGTTGTAACGGAGAATTTTGACTCCGTAGAAATTTGACTCCCCGGTTCTTTTTTCTCCGGAGAAAAATGAACCGTTCAGTTTTCTACAGGTTTTGGAATCATGTAAACTGCTGGATGGATCTTGAATTAACTTGATGGATTGCTTGTACATGTTTCACAGTCATCACTCTCACAAGAAAGATCAGGTCTATGGGTCAAAGGTGAAAGTCACTGGTCACGTTAATTTTCCCTTCGTAGCTGTTTCTCTGGGATTTTTCGGGAACTATTGGACAGATCTCAACGAAAGTTGGTGGGTTAGTTGCTATCCACATTATCACTTTCACAAAAAAAAAAGGGGTTTGTGACTCAAAGATCAAGGTAGCAATGGCCACGTTAATTTTTCTTCACAGCTGTTTCTTGGGATTTATAACACGGATCTAAAGGAACTTGGTTGGTTCAGTTGTTTTTTTCACAACCATATACCTCACAAGAAAAATAAAGTCTGTGAGTGAAAGGTCAGATCACTCTGGCCATGTTAAATTGCGCGTATGGGCATGTGCTGGCGTGTAAAGCGGCTTTTATAATTGCAGGTGTGTGTGTGTGTGTGTGTGTGTGTGTGTGTGTGTGTGTGTGTGAAGATAGTCATACAACTGAACAGCTCTTTTACATGGTTTTCTTCCAAGTGATAATGCTGTTGCTTTAAATCACATATCAAGCTGGCTGTTCCTTGAGCAGTACATATGCCTAAGTTTAACCTGGATCCAGAAAAAAACACCCAATCGGACTCAGAGCTTCATTTTTAGGGAATTATTTATGTATTTATTTATTTAATCATTGATTGATTAATTATTATCTGCCGTAGTTTTGATGCCAAGTGTAATGTAGCCAATGGTAGATTTTGGGGACTTTGGCTAGACGTCTGACGTATTTATTTGGTAATATTTAATCAGTGTCGTTTTCTCTGTTTCATTCGTCTGACTGACTTACTGTTGGAAATAACATTGCTATTGACAAATATGGAAGGGTTGTGTATCTGTGAATTGGGATCTCGTTGGCTAGAATGTATTAAGACAGTGTAATGTATGTGTGCCGCCGCAGCCTGGTTGATGTGGTCGCGTCGACGTACATGAACTTTTGTGTTTTATAATACGGTGTGTGTGTGTGTGTGTGTGTGTGTGTGTGTGTGTGTGTGTGTGTGTGTGTGTGTGTGCGCGCGCGCGCGCGCGCGCGTATGTGTGTGTGCGCGCGCGAAACATGAATTTGCAGCCGTGTGTGTCTGTATGCGTACGTGTGCGTGTGTGCTGGCGTGCACATTGCATGTGCGTGCGTGCGGGTCTGCGTAGCAGCTCCAGCAGCAGTAATAACAGTGGTTTGTGTTGTTGGTCTCGTACAACATTCATCTTTGTCTTGGCCGATTCCTACATCCAAAATTCGTACAGTCAGAGAGATAGACAGACAACTAGCTAAAGAGACAGAGGTTGCTATGATTTTCAATTTGGTTTGAAATTCAAGACTACATTCACTGTCTAATAAAAAGCAGGTGAGAATGTTTCCTGGGTGTATTTTGCCTTTCATACCAAAAAAAAAGTTTAAATGTGTGTGTGTGTGTGTGTGTGTGTGTGTGTGTGTGTGTGTGTGTGTGTGTAAATATTAGTATTAACTCATTAAATAAAGCAATTCTAGCCGTGGTAATGGTCACAAGGTCACGACGGACAGATTTTGGTGTCTTTTCAGAGTGGCGGTGCAAAGAACAAGTGCCGCACACAGTTGGTGAACTGTCTGGGCCTTCTGTCTTGTTAGCATGACACATAATTTACTTCACTTTACTTTCGTGACGTTGTTTGTAAGTAGCAAACGAAGATGGCGTGGGTCGAAACTTCTCAGAATTATGGCGTTTGAAATCTGTGCCAGTTTTGCTGTTTATAGACTTGGTGGTTTTTCAACAGTTTAACTTTACACACACATGTGAGCTAACGCAAAAACGCGGTGTCGGAAAGAGCAAAGAGCTTTGTCCAAATAAAAAAGTTGTCTCTGGTCACAACGACCCTGCCTAATTTTCCCTGCCGACCCTAGACTTCTTTTATTCTCCTAAAACACACACACACACACACACACACAAAGCAGTCAAGCTTATATCGAAAGTCGATTTTGTGGAAGACCTAAGTACCATGCTTTTGGAAACTACAGTAAATTTATTTTAGCTGCAAGTGTGCGCCAGGGTTGCAAACAGTTCGAGTCGTCTTTCTCCTTCTTGAGACAAACCGTTTTCTTCCCAGCAGAAGTAAGATTTTGTTGTTTCTGTGCTGAAAGAAAAATCTTTTTAAAAAAAATCCAGTATACCCTATTTTTTCAGCCATGTTACCAGAAACAAACAATAATTTTTTTTGCCTTTGATAAGGGCTGCGTTGTTTAGCAGAGTAGTATTATTATGCAGGGTCTGCTTGTAAAGAACTATTGCTTTAAAAAAAAAAAAAGGGGGGGGGGGGGGGGGGAGGCGGCGGCAGGGAGGAGGGAATATATAGCAAAGACATCAACCCGCCGATAAAATTGAAATGGATGATCATTGTACGTATGTCTTGTTCGCACTCAGGTGGCCGCCGTGTTGATGGGCGTGGACACTGAGTAGCCCTTCGTCCCTGTCTTCTGTAGAAAGAACTCGCAGACTGTCGCCTTGTCGATTCTTGCAAAACTGATCATTGCTCTCAGAAAGAAAGAACTTCTTGCTGTCTCTTCGAACATTTCTTTTCGTTGTGTCAGAACTCTTTCTAATTCTGTCTGGTATGATCTTTTCTCCGATGTACTTCTTCAGTTCATCTATCTTGGCAGCATCCATGTCGTTCAGAGACCAATCTCAAACTGAACCCCGAGAGAACATTGTCGGAAATTATTCTGCCAATAATTCGCCATTCAAACTGTTCAGTTTATACTCAAGCCAGATTATAATGAACCCCCTCGTTGCATTTTGCGTAGCACACTGACTGGATTGTTTGGCAGATCCGCGCATTAGTAGATCTGCACAGCAATATAGGTCTCAATGTCGATTGATCTATGTATAAACTTACTTTATTACTGAGTTTGTAAATGCACAGTTTCTGCAGGGTTTGTCTGGTTTGATTGATTTTTATTTTTTAAACTTCATTTATTTCGTGTTTTGGTTAACTTGTTCTTATGTATTAAGGGTATGTATGCTTGCATGTCTCTGTGTGTGAGTAGGGATGCTAATATGGTTCTCCAAAATTGGACAGAAGTTCAGACCATATGTTACGGATGGAATGGGTAGTGTCTGCAGGTGTCTGACTCTCACACAGAAATTATGGATGCATGCAAGACTTTTCCAATTCATATATACACACACACTTACCTGAATATTGACAGCCAGGCAACAGAACAACACTTTTTTTTTTGTTCTATGCTGCCCTAGCCATCAGACAAACATATAATAAATGCAAGCACATCACTAGTCGGCACGCAACCACAAGGCGTACACACAGAACTATATATATATATATCAATACATCAAGCACGCCAACAGGGCGCACGACACAAAATATATCTAAATATAACTCGCTATCTACTATCGCTGCTGGTTCCAACGACGATAAAGGCGACGACGACGACGACGACGACGACGACGAAACGATGAAGAGGACGAAGACGACGAGACAATGAAGATGAAGACGACAACGTCTACAGCGTCAAGTCTGACACAGAACTTACAGAACTTCACAGAGCTGTGGCTCAAAGTCACTGCCACGCTCACGACGTCTCTGCCCGCGACAAGGCGACAGTCTCGCACAGGAGCTGTGGCTCACACACAGAAAACACAGCGACGGCCTAGCCAACAGGTGGCTGGTTCGAAACTCGGGAGCGGCGCTCTGGCTTGGCAGCAGCGGCGTCTCCAGCCAATTGGCTCAGCGGGTAGTTGGTCCCCGGTGCAGTGGCAGGTAGGATACTTTGTCGGCACTCAGGCTGACCTCTCCACACCGACACAGGGCGGAGAACAAGGGGGTAGACACACAGCTACGGCCCCACCCTCGGAACGTGGCAGCCACTTCCCCTCAGTCCAGGGAACACTTCTACCTGGGGAAAACTGATTAACTACCTTGATTATCGTAACTACCATTCATTACAATCACGACTACATTCATATTCATTAGCCATATCACAGTCCACTAGAACTTGAGACAAAAATCGGCATATTCCTTCTTCAGCACAACAACATTCCCTTTTCCGGAATCATAACACTACACACGAAAGGATTTCAATATAAACCTTTCAGAATCTAGTCTTCCAAACTGGGGAAAGGATTCCGACCTAGACCCTTTTCAATAAGCCATGAATACAATTCATTACACACAATTAATGAATACTTTTTCATCAAATTAAATGCAGAGGTAGGGGCAGTTGGCTGGCCATGGTGTCCGGTCTTCTTGGGCTGTGTCGTCTTCTTGGTCCCTTCTGTCTTCACCTGCACACCCTTTACCCCTCAGGGACACCATCACAACTGGCGCTGCGAGCAGGATTGAAGACAGAAGGGACCAAGAAGACGACACAGCCCAAGAAGACCGGACACCATGGCCAACCAACTGCCCCTACCTCTGCACCCCCTGCATCAGCTCCCCAAATTTACGGGTAATGAGAGCAGCAGGGAAGTGGATGATTTCATCCGGGAGGCCAGGCTTGCTCTACACCTGCAGCCCCTGGATGACAGGACAGCCGCCCTCTGGCTGATTGCCACCCTAGATGGCCGAGCTCGCCAGGAGGTGATCAGGCTGCCAGTGGCAGAGGTAGACTCCCCAGCCAAGATCTTGACCATCCTGGAGAAGAACTGGGGAGAGCAGCGTGATGTGGTCACCCTGGCCACAGCGTTCTTCAACAGGCAGCAGGGCCAGGACGAGACCATCTGGGAGTATGGCTCCCATCTCCAGTACCTCTGGCGGAAGGTCAACCAGGCTGGGATGGAATGTTGCCTGCCACCATACTCCGGGACACCTTCGCCCGTGGTTTACAACCAGCTGCACTACGCAAGGATGTCCGGCATTTCATCCGAAACCGCCCTACCACCACCTTTGAAGAGGCTAAGAAGGAAGCCCAAAGGTGTATACAGGACTGCAGTGCTGATGGCGACATCCTCCACACAGTTGGCACTGCTGCTGTTGCCTCGCTTCAAATGCAGCTAGAGGCACTCACGGCTACAGTCGCCAGCTGAGGGAGGAACTCCAGCAGCCACCACCTGCACAGCCACCACTGCAAGTCCACAGCTGTGTGGCGGACACACAGCACTCAAGACGACGGCCCAGGCAGAGGCGACGGCGGTCTGGACGGTCTATTAAAACTGGGGACAAACCCCAGTCCTCTGCCACTGTCAGCAGCCAGAATGCTGACAAGCGGCATGGCCCAGCAGCACCCAGACAACGGGTCTGGCCCTGTCAGGGAATTTCAGTGCCTGACAGCAGAACCGACACCCTGCTGTCATCCGAGCCACTGGACTGGAAGAGACCAAAGCGACGGAAGCTGGAACCCGTCAGACTTGACGGACCGGCAGATGTTCCACACAGCCTAAACACAGACCATATGACGGTCTACATGCCTACACAGTCCAGCCCCTGGCTTGCGGTCCAGAACGAACCATCAGCCGGAAAGATCTGCTGCCTGCAAGTGCCCCTCTGGACTTGCCATATGACGACCAGGTGGAGGTGACGCCATCTCCATCCACCTCCGACTCGGAATTGGACAGCGAAGATGAGCCAGTCCTCTACAATGCTGTACTGCCCAGACAGATGGCACCTCAACCAACTCCAAGGACAGTTGGTCACCCTGCACCCTCTCCTGTTCCATCTGTGGCGTGTGCTGTCAACCAACCCATGCCGGCCCCACGGCGGTCTACACGTCTCGCAGAAAAGCCTGCAAAAAGGTATACCCTTAGTGCCCGCCTGGATGATTAGTGACTTGATGGTTAACTGACTCGGTCAGGCGTTCTGGAGGACAGTTGTAAATGTATATATCCCTGATTGATAGCTGAACACCTTTTGGGAAGAGGTGCTGCAGACTGTTAAAACTATTGTTTGTTCAAATGTTGTCTTTATTTTGGTACAGTCTAGTCTATGTTGATTTCATGTTGAATAATGATGTATGCCCCCATTCTGTGCGAACAGAAGCAGTAAAAGGAGAGCTAAGTCGAATCACTTTTGCTAAGATTCTGCCCCAAAGTGCTAAAACCCGTCAAAATTCAAACTCCTGGGGTACTTGACTTAAAAGGGTTTTGATGACAAATCCCATTTTCCTTTCTGTCATTTTATGTCCAATTTTATGGATTTTTGTTTTTAAATAACAAGTCCATAATTGTCACTTGGCACCCAGTGTTTTGGATCTTGATGAATCTTTGCAAGTATATCTTGTATCTGACCTTCTTGGAGTGTTTAAAATAACATCCTTGATAAGTCATTTTAGTACCTGACATCTTGGGATTTTGTTTAAATAACAAATTCTTTTAAGTAATTTCGGAATCCGACATTTTGGAATAATAAGTCCACTATTGTCACTTCGTACCCACCCACCCAGTGCTTTGGGTTTTTAATGCATTCTTCCTAATGATATCTGATGTTTGACCGCTTGGAATGTTGTTATAAATAGCAAGTCCATTTTAGTCACTTATGTGCCCATACGTGTTTTGTTCATGAAAGGAATCCCTTGTAGTCATTTTGTATTTGACTTTTTGGAATTTTGTTTAAAATACATGTCCATTCTAGTCAATATACTTATTTCAGTCAATGTGAATCTTCTGACTTCCAGAACTTTGACTTATAGAGTAAGTCCCTGGTAGTTGGAATAATCATGATGCAAACAACGAGAGAGACAAGATGTTTTTGACGCTTTGATGTTTTGATACATTGATGTTAGTGTTTTTTTTTGAGAGTAGCCATACCTCTAGGGACTTGATGGCTAAAGCTCCATTTTTTTTCCGTGATTCATTTGTTATACCCCTGCTTGATAAATCTGTCATTTTATGTCATTTTTGTGTCAGCGAGGACGCTGGTTGTAACAGAGTAGGGGGGGGGGGGGGGGGGGGGGATGTAGCTGGGTGCTAACGGTGCATGTTTCTTGGTCACCCGTCGTACACGAGATGTTTTGTTCATGAGTTATCTTCCCCCTTCCCTCCCTTGGTTGAATCTCATTTTTTTTTTGTGTAAATTCCTTAAATCATGAATACCTCAGAACCTACATAGTTGTGTATACATCGCCAAAGTCACAAAAATTCACGTATTCTATTCGTTTCAATCATGTTGAACTGAGAAGCCCATATTTTTCCTAAAACTGGTATTTCGACCGAATTAATCTTGGCGCCATTTTGAATTGTTCGACGAACAAACCGTAAATAATTCTTGATTTCACAAAAAGTATGAGAGAATCCAAAGAATCCATGAATGCGCATTGAAAGTGAAATCCATAAGCTCTCATTTCGTATATCACATGACTATGATCTTTTCTGTACAAGCTTGCGACTATACGAAATGACTGACGGCGCCGGTCTCTTGAGCGAGTCGCCTTCTTTGTTCATTGTCGGCGTTCTGATCTAAATTGTTGTTTTATGAAATTCGGACTTTCCTATCAAAATCTTTTTAGTAACTTCGTTTCTATGGTAGAAGCAACCGAAAATATATAAAAATTATCATCCGATTAACCATTCCAACGGAATAACATTTTATCGAAAGTCGTGTTAAAAGCACATGGCGACGGCCATGTGACGATAAGGCAAGTTGTGTTTTCCATCAAATTTTAAACGCAAAGTTCTCCACTTAGACGGCATCTTGGATAATGAAATTTATATGTATAAAAAGAGCGAAGTGCCAGCTTTCCAGTCATTACAAAATTATTTCACGCAGTTTGCTTTTTGTCATCAAAATAAGGGAAAATATGACGTAAACTCGTTAAAAGTGGTTTCATTCTCGGACTTTAATTGCCAGTAACTTTACACAGCCACAAAATTGTCAAGTATGATTTATTGCGTTTTATTCCTTGGGTTCTGAGGTTTTCATCGATGTCTAATATGTTTGGATACTTTGACTGTACGGCGAGCTAGACAACGCAGAAGCTGCGACAGATAGCACAAATTTTATCATTTGCTGTCTCGCGAGGCTCATTTTGCCTGCGGCGCTGCGTTGCTGGCTTTGCGGTCCAGTCGAGCTGTATATAAGCGAGGCGCGTGGCATGAGTGAGATCAGTGCTCCCCATCAGTGTTCCCCAGAGGAGAGTGTCGTCAATGTCATTTCTTTTTCCTGTAACACAAGAACATTCATTTCAATTCATATAATCACCAGGTTTTAAAAGGTATCTTTTTTCCAAAAGATTCAACTACTTCAACATATGCAAGGGAAAGATTTCCACACACTCTTGTTTACCAACACACAACTATTCAATATTCATATCAAGAGTGAATTAAATACTCATCCACATCAAAATCAAAACCACCATATATGAAATCTCTGTTGCTCACTCTGGGAGCTTATTATCCATAGCATCAAAACTCTCCCTCTTCTCGCAAACCACATCAAACCTTTTTTCATCATGAAGTTCATAACTAGTTAAGTCACAGAATAAACAAAATCTTTTTTTTTTTTTTGAAGACCACTTCCTTTAACACTCACTTCATCTATTTATGTTTTCCGTCGGGATTTCGTTTTGCTACCCTATCAAGTCATAGGATAACAGAACACAACAAATAATAATACAAATCCTTCACAAGTGCGCTGAGGAAGTTTCAGTCGCTCCTAAACGGGAATACGGTTTTGGTTTGCTAATGAATAAACATTGAATGATAAATACCTGACTGCCACCAAAACACACAGCTTGAGTCCCTCTCCAGCCTTCTGGGTAGAGATGCGTTGCCGGAATCACTGCAGAGACTGCCTAACTGGTTCAGCTCACCCGGCTTTAACGGTGCGCAGATGAGTAGCAGTCAGGTAAACTTTTCAACCGGCTTCCGGCCGACTACCTCACGGGTAGCCCTGTTGCACAAAAATTTGTGACTGGACGGGAAACGGTCCGTCACACCATAGTCAATCATCGAACCAGGATCCTTTCAGGCATATTTCATAGTGGAGATCTATCGACCTGCATCATCCTGCACGCTGCGAAACTGTCAAAATAATTATACGGGAGACCTGTTGATGCAGAGATCAACCAACATGACTGTACCCATCCTTCATGCTACCAGAGCCAGATAGTTTTGCTAGTTCATTTCAGATAGGCATATTTTTCAAAACACATGCCAGGTTCCAATAATGAAAGTTTACTGCCAAGTCTGATAACTTTTCCTCAAAAGCACACCCTTGTAACATTTAATGAACTATCATTTCGTGTTTAAAAAAAAAAAAAAGTCTGAAAATCTATTGATTACTACATAAAAATTTCTCGATTTCCTAGTTTTCAGAGAGCTCGGTTGCTGAACTTTTTGGCTTGAGCATAGACTGACTCAGCTAATGCCTTGGCCGTGTCGGCGTGTAAGAAGTCCTGCGACATGTTCCAGTCTTCATGCGCTTTTATCGTAACTTCAGAGTCTGAAAACGGATGTCGTTTAGCCGACAAACGAAGCTGTGCTCCTTGCAACTTGCCGCAATGACAGGACTTCGTCCACAGACCATTATCTATTCGTTTCTACTTAATATCATGATAACAATCTGCATTAAACAGTGATAGTTGTAGAAAAAGCAGCAGCGTCAGCAATAAAACAAACAAAAATCCACCACCACCACCAACAAAAGTGATGATGATGATGATGATGATGATGTTGATGTTGACAGTTCCAAATGAATTCAGCCCAAAGCGCCGTGTGCTAACCCAACACGCACGCTCACGTCAACATGTGCATTCACACTAACAGACAATTATAATGACATATTACTACTACTACTACTGATATAATAATAATAGATAATTTTGAAATTCATCGACTGAAACAATCCACAAATTAATAACCAGTGTGTTTTATAAGAAGAATATTGGGATGGATGAATAATTATCAAGATACGTATATATACTTAGAAATCAAACATAGTAGCAACTAAAATTGACACAGGAGTCATTTTTCTACGGGAGTCAATATTATCCGCAACCATGGGAGTCAATATTCTACAGAAGGAGTCAATATTCTCCGTAGAATATTGACTCCAAAACCTGTTGAAAACTGAACGGTTCATTTTTTTCCGGAGAAAAAAAGAAACGGCGAGTCAAATTTCTACAGAGTCCATATTCTCCGTAACACCGTTAGTAACGGCTATTCTGGTGAAATAAAACATCGGGCATCATCCGTGACCCATAATGAACATACACTACAAATTTTCAGAAAGATCGGCCCAAAAGTTGTGTCTGGAGCGAGTCGAACACATTTTGACCACGGACAGACTGACAGACAGCATTTCTTCGTTCCCCCATTGTAACGTACTCCCTGTTCTACAAGAACTGGGAGTAGAAAACAAAAATGGACAACTGTGTGGAGTTGCCAGCTGAGCAGGCAAAAGCCCAGGTCTCCGCAGGGGAAAAGAAAGGTGTACAATCATGGGCAGGAAAGCGGGAAAGAATCTGACCAGTAGCAGAATCCAGTTCACTTTACTGTGAGAAGGTTCTTGGAGCAAATATGAACAGCAAATCGATTTATTCACAGAACTCTTCAATATCTGACCCAAACACAATCAATGAAACACACACACACACACACACACACACACACACACACACACACACACACACACACACACACACACAGAGATTCGAATATTTCAATCCTGTGACCTCTTTTGGGATGTGGAGGACTTGAAATAAATCAAACAAATGTAAATGAAACAAATCAAACATCCAAACATTTTCCACATAACTAACACACTGAATATAATGTTACACAATTTTACGAAGTTTTAGAAACTTCGCTAAGTTTAGCAACGCTTTTTTTTTTATCCGCCACAGAGCAAACGACAATAGTTAAATACGGACTTTATACGTGTACACATTCTTGGTATAAAAAGATTTTTAGTGTCATTATATTTGGTGCATTTCATTGCAGAATGAAAGTCATCACCGAGGTCACACACACACACACACACACACACACACACACACACACACACACACACACACACACACACGTGTGTGTGTGTGTGTGTGTGTGTGTGTGTGTGTGTGTGTGTGTGTGTGTGTGCACGCGCGCGCGCGCGCACGCACACACACACACACACACACACACCCCCCCCCCCCCCCTACACACACACACACACACACACACACACACACACACACACACATACACACACACATGCACACACACATTTATTCATGAGAGAGAGAGAGAGAGAGAGAGAGAGAGGGGGGGGGGGGGGGGAGGCGGACAAGCATCATCTGACCCACCCTTCCCCGCTCATTCCTGTTCCGACGCCACCCCATTTGAATTCTAATAGCAATTTTAAAAATAAATGTGGACAATTTAAGCGTTTCTAGTTCTAAGGCTGAAGCTGAAGGATTGATTGATGGATACACAGATACTAATATTTCAAGAGTTTCTAGTTCTAAACCTGAAATTGAAGGCATGCACAAATGCTGACAATTTAAGAGTTTCTAGTTCTAAAGCTAGAATTCAAGGCATACACAAATGTTAATATTTTGAGTTTCTAGTTTAAAAAGTTTTAAAATTGATGGCATACACACAAATGCTAATTTTTTAAAAAAGTTTCTAGTTCTAAAATTAAAATTGATGGCATACACAAATGCTGATATTTTTAGAGCTTCTAATTCCGAAGCTAGAATTAATGGCACGCACAAACGCTAATATTTTAAGATTTTCTGTTCTAAAGCTAAATTTGATGGCATGCACAAATGCTAATATGTTAAGAGTTACTAGTTCCAAAGCCAGATTTGAAGGCGTACATGAATGCTAATATTTAAAGAGTTTCTAGTTCTAAAGCTAAATTTAATGGCATACACAAATGCTATTTATCTAAGTGTTTCTAATTCTAAAGCTAAAATGGAAGGTACACACTAATGCTAATATTCCAAGTGTTCTAGTTCTAAAGCTAAAATTGATAGCATACACAAATGCAAATATTTCCAGAATTTCCACTTTTAAAGCTGAAATTGAAGGCATACACAAATGCGTATACTTCAAAAGTTTCCACTTCTACAGCTAAAATGGATGGCATTCACAACTGCTAATTTGTTTTAGAGAGTTTCCGATTCTAAGACTAAAATTGAAGGCATACACAAATGCCAATGTTTGAAGAGTTTCTATTTCTAAAACTAAAACCGGTAGCCTACCCACGGAAAGCCATATCTCACGCTTTCATCCTAAGGCATGATGCTGAAAATCTTCATCGTTCTTTCACACGAAAACTGACCGCTCACGATTGTTGCTATGGAGATCGTGAACAATTAACTGTTTGGGTAACACAGGAGGACAAAAGTATGGGAGACATCATCGTCAGTTGACACAAATTTGATAAAAACTGTCCCCCCCCCCCCCCCCCCTCCCCCGTGTCCGTTTCCCCTTCTTTTACCTTACACCTGTGAATGAATGGTGAAGAAACAGTGCCGGCACGAGCAGTACAGCAAACACACAGCAAAAAACAAACAAACATAGAAGCAAATAAACAGACACCTTACTGCCATCTCTCCCTTACATCCCTAAGCCCCTCCACCCCACCCCCCACCTCCTCTCCCTCCCACTCCTCTCCCCCCCCCCCCCCCCCCCCCCCCCAATCCCCTAGTCCCCCATTGTCTTCCCTCTTTCATTCCCCTCCCTGACTGTCACCCTCCAAGCTAACGACCTTTTCACTCCCTTCTTTGCCTCCTTCCCTCCCCTCCTCCCACTCTGTCTCCATGCTAGTCGCTCTATCCCCCTTCACCATCAGTTAGTGCTGTCTCCGTTGGTTGTTTTTTTTTTGTTTGTTTTTTTTTTCACCTCCATCATCTCACCCAACCCAACCCCTCCCCCTCCTCTCAGTCATCCTCTTCCCTCAACCTTTCGGTAAATTATGTGAAAAGCACGGGTAATTAACCAAATAATGTTTTTTAGATTCCAGAGGAACGAAAAATTAACGATAATTAAAAAAAAAAAAAGTGTTAAAAAAAAAAGTCTACTCACCATAACATACGTTCTCCCCACATCAATGCACAACAACCATTGCCCAGCTGCTCCAAACTGAACTCTCACCAAAGTGTTATGCATCCCTTCAAGGCGATCACCTCCTCTCCCTTTGTCCATCAGGAAATCCCCGTTTCTATGGTAACCAGAGTCTGGATACGAAATGGCTGAGAGCCTGACCACAGATAGATAGTGAAACTGAAGTACGATTAGCTCGCCTCGTCGTGACCAGACTCGCTGCAGTCCACATGTCCCTCAAAGCCTGGCTATGGGCACGTGAAACACAGCCGGCTCTGTTGCAGCACTGTATGGGGACATGAAGAAAGACATGTCCTACACAGGAGCGGCTCTGTTACTCAGATTCACGCTCGGGCAACGTCAACAGACAGACAGACAGACAGACAGACCCAGCCGGCTCTGTCGCAGCACTGTATGGGGACATGAAGAAAGACATCCCTACACAGGAGCGGCTCTGTTACTCAGATTCACGCTCGGGCAACGTCAACAGACAGAGACAGACAGACAGACAGACCCAGCCGGCTCTGTCGCAGCACTGTATGGGGACATGAAGAAAGACATGTCCTACACAGGAGCGGCTCTGTTACTCAGATTCACGCTCGGGCAACGTCAACAGACAGACAGACAGACAGACAGACAGACCCAGCCGGCTCTGTCGCTGCACTGTATGGGGACATGAAGAAAGACATGTCCTACACAGGAGCGGCTCTGTTACTCAGATTCACGCTCGGGCAACGTCAACAGACAGACAGACAGACAGACAGACCCAGCCGGCTCTGTCGCTGCACTGTATGGGGACATGAAGAAAGACATGTCCTACACAGGAGCGGCTCTGTTACTCAGATTCACGCTCGGGCAACGTCAACAGACAGACAGACAGACAGACAGACACCAGCCGGCTCTGTCGCTGCACTGTATGGGGACATGAAGAAAGACATGTCCTACACAGGAGCGGCTCTGTTACTCAGATTCACGCTCGGGCAACGTCAACAGACAGACAGACAGACAGACAGACCCAGCCGGCTCTGTCGCTGCACTGTATGGGGACATGAAGAAAGACATGTCCTACACAGGAGCGGCTCTGTTACTCAGATTCACGCTCGGGCAACGTCAACAGACAGACAGACAGACAGACAGACCCAGCCGGCTCTGTCGCTGCACTGTATGGGGACATGAAAAAAAGACATGTCCTACACAGGAGCGGCTCTGTTACTCAGATTCACGCTCGGGCAACGTCAACAGACAGACAGACAGACAGACAGACCCAGCCGGCTCTGTCGCTGCACTGTATGGGGACATGAAGAAAGACATGTCCTACACAGGAGCGGCTCTGTTACTCAGATTCACGCTCGGGCAACGTCAACAGACAGACAGACAGACAGACAGACCCAGCCGGCTCTGTCGCTGCACTGTATGGGGACATGAAGAAAGACATGTCCTACACAGGAGCGGCTCTGTTACTCAGATTCACGCTCGGGCAACGTCAACAGACAGACAGACAGACAGACAGACAGACAGACCCAGCCGGCTCTGTCGCTGCACTGTATGGGACATGAAGAAAGACATGTCCTACACAGGAGCGGCTCTGTTACTCAGATTCACGCTCGGGCAACGTCAACAGACAGACAGACAGAAGAGATTTCTCCCCTGTTGATGAACTACTCTTTTCATTAATTCCATCTACATGAAGTGCTTGTGACTGTAACTGCACCTAATTGTTACTGTACACAGACGTTTTCGACACAAAAATAATGACCAGGTACCCCCGGACTCTCGGGTTCTTTTCTTGCACAAGCTGATTTTTAGACATTGCTCATAAAATATCATTTTAGCAAACTGCCTTGTGTTCCTTCAGATTTATAAAGCCTTTTTTTTTTTTTAACTTGCTTTTTTAAAGATTTGCATTCTAACATGTATATATACAGGAAGGCAAGTATGTACATAAAGAAAATTTTATTCATGCTTCTTGGAATCTGTTCTAACTTTCTCATTTATGTGTTGGTATGGTGGGTTGACTGTGAAGAGCAGAAATGTGCTTGAGAAAGTGGTGAACGTGGGAGGAAAAATCGTTGGTGAGAGACAAAAAAGTCTGAGTGAGCTATATAGGTGCCGTGTTAGTTGTAAAGCGAAGAAGATTACGTGTGACCAGACCCACGTCCTTGCAAATCAGTATGACCTTCTTCAGTCAGGACGAAGATATCGATCGGTTAAATGCAGAAGTGTCAGATTTAAACAAAGTTTTATTCCCCCCTGTCCATTGATTTCTTGAACCGAGAAGATGTTTAATTGAAATCCAATTCCTCTATATGAATGTATGTCATATGTGAGAAAATGGGTAATGTGGCTAAATTATTGTTTATTATTTGCTGTGATGTGTGTGACCACAAATTAATTTCTCAAATTGAGATAATAAAGTTACTTGACTTGACTTGACTTGACTTGACTTGATTATCTACGAGAGAGAGAGAGAGAGAGAGAGAGAGAGAGAGAGAGAGAGAGAGAGAGAGAGAGAGAGAGAGAGAGAGAGAGAGCGGTGGATGCATCAAGAAAAATCATGCTGACAGGGATGTTTTTCACATCATTATGTTTGGCAAAATATTGAAATCAGGCCTCTAATAATGTACAAAAAAGTGTTCATGTACACACTTCATCTTACACTTCTAAATCTATTAGTGCAACTTGTTTTTTGAAAAGAAAAGAAAGACAAAAGGGTATAAATGTTTAAACAGTATCCATCAATGGTCTGTATGCTAGCCACCTAGTCAAAAAATCTGCATGGTTTAATTTCAAATATGCAATATGTTCCTCAATTTTGTATCTAAACTTTAATTTGTTTATGAATACTTGTATCTGTGGCAGGGTGTTGTTTACTAACATATATATAATGCTTCGCAAATAGTATTATAAAGTAAAAGACGGTGTCGCCCATAATCGTATTGTCATAGCCAAATAGTACGAGTGCTTCTGTCAAAAGGACATTTTCAGCATTCAAACATTTTTTCTTCATTAAGCCAATGAAAGCATTCCAAAATACTTGTACATGGTGACATGTCCAAAACATATGGATTTATAACGCCTTTCACTTTATTTCATTTTATTATTGTTTGGTTGGGTCTTACAAGGCCCCAAAATCTCGACTGTTTCCTTGAACTCAGGTCAAATGACAATATACATCATGACGATATTGATGGTCCATATGTTGTAATGTCTCCTGATGTGGGGGCGGAAAGACTGGAATTCATACCAGTTCTGAAGGTTCTTGCAGAGAGGTCGTGGACCCACTCTCCTTTCATGAGGAAAGTCGGTGAGCATTGTCTCCTCGTGAATGTTAATTAGATGCCATTTTGTATCTCTTTTGTCGTGTGATCATTTCTCTTGTGCATACAGTAATATGAAAATAGCCAGTATGTCAAAGAATCTCTCTCTCTCTCTCTCTCTCTCTCTCTCTCTCTCTTTAAGGGGTAGTACATCAAAACAATTCTCTCTTCCCCCCTCTCTCTCTAAGAGGTAGTACGTCAAAACAACTCTCTCCCCCCCCCCCCCCCTCTCTCTCTCTCTGAAGGGTAGTACGTCAAACAATCTCTCTCTCTCTCTCTCTCTCTCTCTCTCTCTCTCTCTGTCTCTGGTAGTACGTGAAAGCAATTCTCTCTCTCTCTCTCTCTCTCTCTCTCTCTCTCTCTTTAAGGGGTAGTACATCAAACAATTCTCTCTCTCCCCCCTCTCTCTCTAAGAGGTAGTACGTCAAAACAACTCTTCTTCCCCCCCCCCCCTCTCTCTCTCTCTCTGAAGGGTAGTACGTTAAAATAATCTCTCTCTCTCTCTCTCTCTCTTGGTAGTACGTGAAAGCAATTCTCTCTCTCTCTCCCTCTCTCTCTCTAAGGGGCAGTACATCAAAACATTCTCTCTCCCCCCCCCCCCCCCTCCCACCCCTCTCTCTAAGGGGTAGTACGTCAAAACAATTCTCTCTCTCTCTCTCTCTCTCTCTCCTCTCCTCTCTCTCTCTCTCCCTCTCCTCGTCTCTCTCTCTCTCCTCTTCCTCTCTCGCTCTCTCTCTCTCTCTCTCTCTCTCTCTAGTACTCTCGATCCCTCTCTCTCTCTCTCCTCTCCGTCTCTCTCTCTCTCTCTCTCTCCCTTCCCTCTCTCTCTCTCCCTCTCCTCTCTCTCTCTCTCTCTCCTCTCTCTCTCTCCCTCCCCTCTCTCTCTCTCCTCTCTCTCCTCTCTCTCTCTCTCTCTCTCTCAGGGGTAGTACGTCAAAGCAATTCTCTCTCTTCCCCGCCCCCCCTCTCTCTCTCTCTCTCTCGAGGGTAGTAGGTCCAAAGCAATTCTCCCTCTTTCCGTCTATCTAAGGGGTAGTACGACAAAGCAATTTTTTTCTCTCTCTAAGGGGTAGTACGTCTCAAGCAATTCTCTCTCTCTCTCATCTCTTTCTGTCTCTATCTCCCTCTCTCTCTAAGGGAAGTACGTCAAAGCAATTTCTCTCTCTCTCTCCCCCCTCACTCTCTAAGGGGTAGTATGTCAAAGCAATTTTCTCTCTCTCCCCCCTCTCTCTCGCTAAGGGTAGTATGTCAAAGCAATTCTCTCTCTGTCCCCCCTCTCCGCTCTCTAAGGGGGTAGTATGTCAAAGCAATTCTCTCTCTGCCCCCCCCTTCTCTCTCTAAAGGGTAGTAGTCAAAGCAATTCAGTCTTCTCTGTCTCTCTCTCTCCTCTCCTCTCTCTCTCTAAGGGGATAGTTCCGTCAAAGCAATTCTCTCTCTCGTCCAAGCCCTTCTCTCTCTTCTCTCTTCTCTCTCCTACGGGGTAGTAGTGTCAAGCCAATCCTCCTCTCTCGTCTCTCCTCTCCCCTCCCATCTCTCTCTCTCTCTCTTCTCCTCTCTCTCTCTCTCTCTAAGGGGTAGTATGTCAAAGCAATTCTCCTCTCTCTCTCCTCTCTCTCTCTCTCTATCTCCGCTCCTCTCTCCCCTCTCTCTCTCAATTCTCTCTCTCTCTCCCCCTCTCTCTCTCTAAGGGTTAGTATGTCAAAAGCAATTCTCTCTTCTCCCCCCTCTCTCTCTAAGGGGTAGTATGTCAAAGCAATTTCTCTCTGCCCCCCCTCTCTCTCTCTAAGGGTAGTATGTCAAAGCTCTCTCTCTCTCTCCCCTCTCTCTCTCTCTCTCCCTCTCTCTCTCTCTCTCTCTCCTCTCCCTCTCTCTCTCTCGCCCAAGTTCTCAAAGCAAAGCTCTTTCTCTCTCTCTCTCTCTCTCTCTCTCTCTCTCTCTAAGGGTAGGGTTAGTCTCAAAGCATTCTCTCTCTCTCTCTCTCTCTCTCTCTCTCTCTCTCTCTCTCCTCCTCTCCTCTCTCTCTCTCAGGGGTCAGTTCGTCAAAGCAATTCTCTCTCTCTCTCTCTCCCTCTCTCTCTCTCTCTCTCTCTCTCTCTCTCGGGGGGACAAAGCTCTCTCTCCTTCTCTCCTCTCTCTCTCTCTCTCGCTCCTCTCTCTCTTCTCTCCTCTCTCTCTCCTCGGCTCCTCTCTCTCTCTCTCTCTCTCTGACACTCTGTGACACTCACTGACACCCCCCCCCCCCCCCCCCCCCCCTCCTTCCCCCACTCATATGAACTGCAGGGACGCATGAAAAATACACGTGCACAGGTGCAAGGTGGAAGACACGGCTGGCTAGGGTCAGTACGTGTGCACCCTTCACGCTTAGCAATACACATGGCATTGACCCAGATATTGGTCATGATGTTGCCATTGATGCTACGACACTGACACTGGACAAGGCGCAAATCAAAATGTTGATGATGATGATGATGATGATGATGATGATGATGATGATGACAACGGTGACATTTTGATGACACTGACAGAAATAAGGGGGAAAATGGAGTACGAATGAAACTTTTAATGATACGCAGTGATGTTTCAATACTGACAGCAGTTAAACAGTGAACATGGCACAAATCTGCCTGTTGGTGATGATGCTGGCGGTGATGCTGCTGACAAGGATAACCCAGCGAGGAAACCGCTGGCTGTTCTCATTCGTAACGTTGAAAATTTGACACATCTTTAATGACTCTGACATACAATTTTTTTTTGATACGAAGCATTTGATTTTCCTGATTGTGGAAACCTTTTTTTTTTTTTTTTTGGATCTAAAACTTTCTCACTACTATCTCTCTTACCTACCCCGATTCCTTCATCCCCAACCTCTCCTTCCCCCCTTTACCCCTTCGCAACTTCTTCCCCTCATCTCGTTCTGCTGCTCCTCTACTTGAAGCAGTAGTGCTACTAGCTGCAGACCATGCCTCAAATCGAAAGTATGCAGGTGTCACTAATTAAACAAGTTATGATAGTTAATTATGGCGCAGGTTAATGGCAGACACTGCTGGATGATAGTACTGGAGATCATGACCAAGATAATGAAGCGTAATGAGAGATAATTACACCGAGAAACTGATGATAATTATTTTGTACATATGATTGTTTTATTGATACCTGATGATAGACGACGGGATTTCGATGACGATCACTGAGCGGCTGTGGAACAGTTGCTGGCAACCGACGATAGTTACGTACACTGAAGGACGACTAACGGTACTTAATGACACCGGCCATGGAGAATGTTCGCCATCAGTAGAACCAGACGGAGTGACGAGACAGGCAAATTCTCAAGTCGACTTACATGGGATCGATTCATGCGACAACAGGACTACAGAAAGATCAGTTCCAACAACGCTGGACAGTAATCACATAAAAGAACACAGTAGTCAGCAGAACGCCTTGGACGCCTTGGATCCACTTCTGCGAATGTCTTGAGCACTGATGTCCTCAGCACCCCACAGAGCGATCACATATTCATCCCTTATCGGTAGAAGAAAAAGAACAGCAGCAGCAGCAATCATCATCATCATCATCATCATCATCATTACAATTACAATAATGATGATGATAATGATGATGATGATGATGACGATGGTAACTAGAGGGCTTATGTTTGCCTTAGAGCAAACATGGGAGGATTCCCCTTAACACACACACACACACGCACACACACCACGCGCGCGCGCGCGCGCGCGCGCACACACACACACACACACACACACACACACACACACACACGTCATGTAGAGTTTTGAGCTATTTCGTGTGTAGAATCAATCTATGTAGCTAGCTGTCTTCCTTATGTCCATCTCCTTTTATTCAGCTTTAAACATAAAAACCAAACTCAAACGAAATGCTGGCCTCTTGGCCGTCAACGCCTGTTCCGACATCCTTGAACGTAAAACTGCGGCTAACAATCCTGTGTTATCACAAAAAATTAGCCCAATACTTAAAAAAGAAAAAAAAAAGAAGGCGTGGGGGGTGGGGGTGGGGGGCGGGGGGTGGGGGACGGGTGTGTGTGTGTGTGTGTGTCACATTTCATTCATAAGCTCAAGAGTTACGTCACAATTGAGTGACCGTCTTTTCTTAATGATATGACGTCCACAACTTGGCATTATTTTTGTGCAGACTTATATTTCGTAGAAATTATTAGTGATTTTAGTATCGAAAGTGTAAAACAAAGATTTTATTTGTTAAGGCGTGAATGTTTTTTCATCATTTATAAAATCAATAAAGATCACTATAGCATGTACCAATCGTTATATTTTGTGTCGCGCATGCGCATGAATGTGCAACCGACCAACGGCACTCGCTGGAGAATGTTCTACAAGTCAACACCGCGCTGTGAAGATCGAAGAAGATACCAAGGCTACCTGGAAAGAAGCGACTTGCCAGAGGAAGAAACCAGACCAGGCCAATCTGGAGGACGACTGAAGGGCGAAGGCGGCGGCGTCACGAAGCAAATCCTTGACGGGGAAGGACTTAGAGTCGACGAGGATCGATCTACTTGCTCGGCAGCCGTGGCCATTCCGTCTAGCAGATTGTGTTACATGGAGCTACGCACAGCAGTGTACACATCCGGTTAGGTCCGCCATCTTGGTTTTTTGTCTGCCGCTGATTGGTCAAAACATGGATGACGAAAGTCTGCCATCTTCTTGTTTTGTTGTCTGCACTTCTATTTTCGGTTTCTCTTTTTGCGCGAAACACGATCTGCGACACGCAAGTTTGCACTTCCGTTTTCGGTTTATCTTTTTGCGCGAAACACGACTCTGCGAAACGCAAGTTGATATTCCTCATTTCTAACAGTTTTGATCTGTTTTTCTGCTTCGTCAACATAGCCTACTTGCCGAGGAGCATGGATCGTGCTACAAAAAGTAAGTGGCTTATATATTTTCTTTCCATTCACTTTTCCTGTTTCTTGATATGTTCAGTGTTGGTATGTATGTGTGTACTGTAAGTGTGTGTGTGTGTGTGTGTGTGTGTGTGTGTGTGTGTGTGTGTGTGTGTGTGAAACTAGTTTGAAATGTGTGCAGTTTATATTAGAAATATGAACATTTTAAAGTTGAATGCCAAGAAAGAATGAGCAGTGTAATATTTACCCCCAGTGCACCGGCAACCCACTCAGCCACCTCCCAATGTCGGATCCCTGGTAGCATTGGCTTATTATTATTTATTACTATAATAATGTGCAAGGACTGATTTTACATTTGTGGACTGATTAACGAATTGTAAACTTGTATATCAACCATGTGTTCTCTTGCAGATGAATCGGAACACATGCTCATGCATCGAGAAAGGATCAATGCCTGACCAATATGCTAAAGAACTGAGGTGGTTCAATGCTTCATTTGAGTGTCCGCCCATGGGGAAGGACCAATGGGCCACACTGTGCCATCTGATGTCACAGTTTCGTGACATCATTTTTGAAAATGACGCAAATGTAATGCTTCCTGAGTATGGTAAGTTTACGGGTTATGTGATGACGTGAGAAACATTTTGGTTTAGTAAAACAATATGGACAATGATCATTTATGTTACCCAAAATATCATAGAAGATAATGAAGAAAAAACCCATGTTTCCTGGCTGTACACTGGATGCTTCCTTTACACCTTCCGAATCAGCACCAGTTTTGATAACTGAAATATGGTATTGTCATGTGTTAGTATAAAAGTGATGTGCTGAAGGGGTATGCCATTTGCATACTTTAGAATAGAAAGAGATTGGATACTGTTCTCTTTGATATAGTGGTATAGTGCAGCTGTATGAATATAATCGAGGTCTGTGTTTGAATTATGTTGATTGAAATGAGTGCCTGATTTATTGGTAAACATAATTTTACGGCACTAGAGCAACTTCGTGTCTACTGCAATGCCAATAATAACCTACAAATACAGCATATTTATTGTGGGTTTCAGCTTCAACACCAAGTGAGTTGGCAGTGCTGTGTTCCGGGGGTTCTGGGGGCTGGCTTCTGTCAAGCCATATCGTCTGGGTGCTTGATCAAGTTAACCGAACATCCAGGACATCGGTCGCTCTTTGCCTGAACACAGCCACTGTCAACGACCTCAAAGGGCTTCAGCAGAAAAGGAATCTCTGTGACGTAAAAAAAAAATAATCTTCATCTTGAATGTCGGGCAATGACACTCGGGGGACCTTTGTGTCATCGGCGTCAAAGATCAGGCTGTCACTGGGCCCTTGCAGTGGTGGATATCGCAGCGAGAGGGAACCCAACAACCATCTATTGTGACAGCCTGGGTTGGGAATGCCCGCAGAACTTTCGCACACCTGCGTCCAACCATTTTTACAATTTTTTGGATGTAGTGTTCCCAGTATGCTGGTTGCCTTGGCCCACAACACTGCTGCACAGAATGGTCCTCACCAATGCACTCATCTGTGCTTGAACTATCCTCTGCAGACATGTGGCAATGTCTGCAGAGTGATAGCAGTCATTGCAGCTGTCATTGCTGCACAAGATGAAAGATTGTTTAATTTGTTTACTGGTCCCCGTCAGCAGCAGAGGATGTTCCTGCATAATCCCACGCGATATGAAAGATATTTGCGGAGGGTGATCATGGCATGGTTTTGTGTTGGGCTCTGTGAACTTGCACTACATTCTGCCAGCAACAACACAACCTGGTCAGAAACGGAAGGCAGCATCTCCTGGCTCTCCACCACAGAGAAGAAACCTGCATGGGGAGCAGCCCCTTCAAACACTTCATCCACACCAAAGCCATCTCCCTCTGGTGCTCCAAATGAGCCATCTCCCTCTGGTGCTCCACCAAAGACATCTCCCTCTGGTGCTCCACCAAAGACATCTCCCTCTGGTGCTCCACCAAAGACATTTCCCTCTGGTGCTCCACCAAAGACATCTCCCTCTGGTGCTCCACTAAAGACAGCTCCCTCTGGTGCTCCACCAAAGACAGCTCCCTCTGGTGCTCCACCAAAGACAGCTCCCTCTAGTGCTCCAGCAAATGAGCCAGCTCCCTCTGGTGGTCCTCCACAAATGAGCCAGCTCCCTCTGGTGCTCCACCAAATGAGCCAGCTCCCTCTGGTGCTCCACCAAATGAGCCAGCTCCCTCTGGTGCTCCACCAAATGAGCCAATTCCCCCGTCCATCACAAAACCACCAAAGAATCACCTGGTGGATCCGACACTGATCCATCTTCCTTCCGAAAGGCAAAGAGACCAAGCAGAGAATGTCCCTACTGTGATGCTCATCTCTCCAGGCGTGATGCCCTTGTACGTCATATAAAAAAATCCCACCCTGGTATGGAAGTACCCCACACTACAGGACATTGTAACTGTCATCAGTGTGACTTTGTAGCGTATAATTTGAAGCAGTTGATTTATCACTACAATGCAGCACATGGGAAAAATTTCAATATTCAGTCAAAAACATTCCAGTGCAAACAAGAATTTGAAGTTTGGCGGTCAGATACAGAGAAAACTACTAAAACTCGTTTTGTCAAGCAACGTGGGCCTGAGAGAAGGGACTGAAAATGTTACAGAGTTTTATTACTTAATCGGTCTGAAATAAATGTAGCAAAGAGTGTGCCAGCAGACCAACGCAAGAGACACATAAAAACTCAGGGAACATCAAAAATTAAAGGAAAATTTACTTGCCACATGACGGTCACAACATACATTCATACTGGAAAAGTTACCGCTGTCTTTTGTTTAGACCACACTGGTCACGAGACAGAATTATGTCATTTAAAACCGTCACTTGAAATGCTCATTTGTTGCTGCAAAGGTATCCGTTGGTGTAGAAGATACAAAGCTGCTTAGAGAAATTAGAGATCAGTTTAGTACAATTGACAGGGACACCCTACTTACAAGGAAAGATATACAGAACATAAAACGTGAATACAAAATTTCTCACTTTCAGAAGGATTCAAATGATGCATGCAGCGTTCAGCTTTGGGTTGAAGCGTTAAAAGAGCACAGTGATAATCCCATTATTTATTTTAAAATGCAAGGGCAGTCAGATCCCAGTAATAATCTGCTGAAGGATGATTTTTTACTTTGCATTCAAACAGCATTCCAAAGAGACATGATGAAACATTTTTTTCTCGTGACATGATATTCATTGACTCCACTCACTCCACAACACAATACCAATTCCTCTTGACAACCATACTTGTAGCTGCTGATGATTTCGGTGAGAGGATTCCTGTAGCATGGGCAATTTCTAACAAGGAAGACACTTCTATACTTGAAGTTTTTCTTCATGCTGTTAAAGCAGCAAATAATGGTGAGGATTATCAGACAAACACTTTTATGAGTGACTTAGCATCTTCATTCTATAATGCCTGGTGTGCAGTATTTTTCCAGTGCCTAAGAGAAGATTATATTGTACCTGGCATGTGGATAAAGCTTGGAGAAAGAAACTGAGAGAGTCAGTGCCAGATACGGAGGAGCAGGCTCAACTGTATTACATGTTGTGCATGTTGAGAAGTGAGGTAGAGGAGGGGAATTTCCGGAAAAAAAAAAATGACAGAATTTGAAGAATTGTAACCAGAACTTTCCAAATTTCCATAATTATTTCCAAAGTGAATATGTCAGAGAAAACAGAGTTTTGTATTGGGCAGCATGTTTTCGTAAGGGTGTTTTTGCGAACACCAACATGTATGTGGAGTCATTCCATCGTGTGTTGAAAGATATCTATTTTCAAAGAAAGCAGAACAAACGTGTTGATAGTCTCCTCTTCGTTCTCCAGCTTGCAAGAGACAAAGCTTGTGAACAGCTGTAAAATGCCATATGGGGAAGATGACACACAGGCTCCGTGAAATTCTTATCAGACATAAGAGTGCTTTGACCATAAAAAATATTGAAAAACATGGTAATGAATGGATTGTACTTTCTGCAGAGCGCGATGATGTGCAGTATTATGTAATCCCAAATGAAAACTGTCCAGAATGCAAGTGTAAACAGACCTGCACAGATTGTGGTGTTTGCCCTCACATGTTTTCATGCATGCACATGTGTGGATTTTTTAACTCGAACGATACCCTGTAAACATATACATGCAGTTCAAAAATGGCCAGGACAAACAGCAGAACATGTGACAATTCAAAGGAGGAACCTGATCAGGCTGATGAAGACATTTTGCCTGACAATGAGAGGAATGCACATGACGAAAATTTCGCGCTGGGAATGATACTGATTTTGCACAGTATGTATGCAAGAAAGATCCACCAAGTTCTTTAGATTTGAATCAGTTGCACACACAGGCACTGCAAGCACTGAATAATCTGATAGATTTTACAAAGCACACAAAAAACATTGATGCTGTGAAAAGCATTATTACAAATGTCTCATCAGCGTTATCAATTGCCAAAGGTTTTGAAGCATTAAGAACATGTGACAAGCCTGACCTAAAGTTTGAAGTAAAAGAACCAGTTACTGGAAACAAACACTTTGAAGCACAGAGAAAATTCTATGCAACGAAAAGAAAACCAGGCAGAAGTAGACTTAGACTTAGCAAACCTGATTCAAAGCAAACTGAGGAAATAAAACTGAAACTTTGTCAAATCACACCAAATGTTTGTGCTGTATGTCTGTGCAAAGAGGATAAAGGCACTGCTGAAGAAATACTTTGGCGACAGTGCAACTCATGTGAAGGATGGGTGCATGTCCAGTGTGACCAAACAACAGGCGGTGATGAATATCAATGCACTCTTTGTACATCTAGGCAACTAAAGCAAAGATAGTTATGTAGGTCGTTTAGGGAAGAGTGAGACAGGGGCTGAACAGTGGTTGATTATGAAGCAATGCTAGTATATTTCATCCCATCTCAGGGATGGATTTAAAATGCCAATGAGACATTGTCTCCTTGACCAGTCATTTTTATGAGACATTTTCATTTTCTATGAGACAGTTAAACATGTCATGGGCTGGCATGTCAGAATTTACTATTCAAGTATCACATAGACGTTGATATGTGTGTGCATGGCATTGTCATGATGTGTTCTTGTGGATTTGCAAATTATCAACATTACAAGAAATAAAGAATTTTGTGATCTTCTGAACTCCTGTTGAATTGTTCACTCCACAGACAATACAACACAATTGAAAACACACACACACACACACACACACACACACACACACACACACACACACACACACACACACACACACACACACACACACACACACACACACACAGAGTCACACACAAGAACAACAACAACACAGATAAAACATGACTACACGGGTCACCACTACAGACGTCACTGCAAAACTTGTATTTGTCAAATCCCAAGAACTCAAGCCACTGACAGGAAATCCTCTCCCACCAAAAGTCACATTCTGATTCAATTTACCTTTAATTGTTCTTGTAAACCTGTCGTCTGGCAACACTTGAATTTAGACTCACATCATACACTCACATCATATACTGAACCGTTACTCCAAGCATAATGACAAATGTGACTGTAGGTGATTGATTGTCCACACAACAAACCAACAGAGCTTTGTGCTGAAACGAAGGACGCAAAATCTTGCCCTCAAAGTAGGAAGCGATGCCAAAATACTTCATTAGAATAGCTCTACTGGGACAATTTAGTACGCGGTCATTGTGAGACAAAATGTGTTAAGATGCAGTTAAGCACTCAAATAGACAGTCTGTGACTGTACGAGTTTTGGTTCAACTCAACAGTCGGACACTGTATGCAGACGACAAAATCGAAAACACGCAAACGGAAGCGCAGACGAAAAACCAAGATGGCAGACCTAACCGGATGTGTACACTGCTGTGCGTAGCTTAAACTGATTGTGTTGAGGTACTTTATTTCAAATCTAAAATTATTCTCGTCAAATCGCTTCAAAAAATTCACTTCATTATAATTGAGCAACTGCATCTTTTACCGAAAACAACAATATATATATATATATATATATATATATATATATATTTTTTTTTTTTTTTTTTTTTTTTGCACGATCATCTAGACAGTTTTAAAATCAATATTTACTAAATTATCTGGTCAACACATATAGTTGAATTTGGGGCCGACATTTCATCTCTTTGTTGCTCCATTTTTCACTGTGTTGTTCTGTTTTAATCATATGCCATTTCATTTCAGGTTCATCGATCGCTGCAGTAATTAGAGTGGTAAAATCGATAATGATATATGCGTGAATAGAGAATGGATGAAGACTTTCCATTGCGAGCAATGTAATGTTTGATCCACCATTGTAAATCAATATTTGTTGCATCTTTAACGTTAACGCTGTGGATCATACAAGCATATTTAATTGTTTTGATACAGATGCAGACTTAATTGTAGTCCATCTGGTAATTGTAAATTTCAATTTGTGTGAACCTCGAGATTGTTTTGAGCAAATGTTGTGGGAATGAATTTAATGATTTTCTTTTCTATAAAGCATCTAGAATAAGGATAAATTTTTGAAGATGAATGAATGTAGAATGAAGGATAAGATAGTGTGATTGTGAGGTCTGGATGCTGGTGGGAGCATGACAGTGCAAGCATTTGGAAAGGGCAGGAAATTACCATCTCTGCCATTTTCCAGGTTTATTTATTTATTTTTCTTCCACCACGCTACACCTGGACGAGTACACCAGAGTTGATCTGAGGAGTGACCACTACGCACTGAAGGAGGCAGAGCCTTTGATTCAACCTGAGGAAAAGCAAAATCCAATCCCTTCAACCCGGATCAACTCGACCATCAGCTGAGTTATTTAAATTATTTTCCACGATACATTCCCAGGCACCACACCAGATTTATTTTTCTTTCCTTTGCATAATCATTTTATTTAGTACAATCAACTGAAACGAGAAACATTTGCGAACCACTGTTCAAGAACTGGCGGAGAGACATTATTTCATTCAGCACAACCTTTCTCTCTGCAAAAGCAATTTTATTGGAGAAACAATCATCATCATCATCATCATCATCACTCATTTCATTCTGGTTCAAGTTGCCATATAGCATAAACATGCACGACAGAAACACGACATATTCATAGCACTCAAACACCACACATCAGCACACGTCTCATTCTTTAATAAATTTTGTTCAGTTTGCATTTCAAATCCATCTCCTTGTCCCATTGGAGAAAGCTTGAAGGGTGCGTGTGAAGGATAACTCTTTCTCACCCGGTCTGTCGTTCTTGTCTGAAACCTGTCACTAGTGTCACATATATATTTTGGGGGCTCGGTCCTGGGGATCTATATGATCTAGCGAACCCAGGTGTGTGTGTGACTCGGGCAAGAATTGTGGACCGCAACCTTCAACCTTTTTCCAGCGGGAGGTTGGGTGGTGTGCCTTAAGATCAATATTGTATGCGTTGACCATCTAGCATGTAAGTTTAACTAGTAATATTATTTTCATTTCAATTCCTAAGTTTTAAACTTATTTCGTTAGTCGCGACGCCAATAGTTTATCATTTCGCTAAGTTTAAGTAAGCCTCAACACAATATCGAGAATGTAAGAGCCTTGTAGATCTAGCGCGTTTTTTTTTTTTTAACCACGATGTTCACATTTACTTCTTGTTAGATCTGTGTTGATCCAGGTCTGTTTGAAGAAGAAGATTTCATAGTTGCGGAAGCAGTGCAACGTTATTATTGTATTGACTGCATTTGGAGTTCGTGCAGTACTTGTGATTGTGTCGAGTCTAGCACAATATTAGAGGATATTTTGTTTGCTCTCTTGATGGCTTTTAAAACGTAGGCTGTATAACGCAGATGTAAATTGTAATGTAACATCGCGGGCCGTAGTACGTGAGCCGGATTTTTGATTCTCAGCATATTTGCATGTTGAGACATTTCAGCGCATTCGTTCGTTTGATGGTGCGTTCGACTGTTGGCTGAGTAAACAAACCAGGAGTGTTTGTTGTCGTGTTTGAAAGGCACGTGTATTCTAGGGATTTCTGGTTAGATTTCCCTGTGTTTTGCCACCAGAATTGCGTGGTAGTTCATTTTGTAGTTTCCCAGCCGTGGTGGGGACGTAACGTTTTAATAGCGTTTGCCTTTGTGAAACGTGCCAATTCTAATTTGGCTTTGCGCGTGACGTTATACGTTTTCGCGATATTGATTTTGTTGAAGTAAAAGACTCGCAGTGCAGGAAAGATGCCTACAAGAAAGTCCCGTCGTCAGGTACCTGTGGCTGAGGGGAGTCAACCTCAACAGATCCAAACGAGTGCAAATTTCCAACTGTGGAAAGCTGAAGCACTTGAGTTAGGCCTCAAAGGGATGGAGATAGCTCAGTATGTTATGGATAAAGAGAAAGAAGAAAGGGAGAGAGAAAAAGAAGAGGCTGAAAGACAAGAAAGAGAAAAAAAGAAAGAGAGAGAGAGAGAGAAAGAAAGACAATTTGAATTAAGAAGACTTGAAGCCAGAGGAAAAACATTGATGCTCAGGCCAGTGCTAGCGCCTGATCCATTCAGCAGACTGCAGTGTCAGCGAAGGTTAAGTTGCCCTATTTGGAGGACAAGGATGACCTTGAGTCGAGTCTTAATCAGTTTGAGAAAGAAGTAGCAGTCATAATGGATGGGATGAAGAGGAGTGGGCAGCCAGGTTAGCTCCATTACTCAAGGGCAGAGCTAGGGAAGCGTATGTCAATCTACCTACTGCACAAGCAGCTGATTACAAACTCATCAAGGAAGCACTTCTGCACAAGTATCAGTTGAGTGCAGGTCATTACAGACAGAAGTTCCGCACAGCACACAAAGAATCCACTGAACGTCTTTGGCATTGTGGGATCGTTTACATCTTTGGCTTGAAAGATGGCTAGCTTTATCCAACAAGTCTGAAAAGGATTTGAAGGAGATGCTCATTCTGGAAAAATTTTTGGAAGCGCTGCCATTTGAACAGGCAAGATTTGTCAGAGAGCGAGATCCACAGAATGGGAAGGAAGCTGTTGCAGCAGCAGATCTATTTGAGCAGACAAGATTGGTGGAGAGAAGGTTCAGGAACAAGCCTCATCATAGGCAAACTCAGGACACAAAGCCTACAAGCGAGTACAAGACCGACAAGGATAAACATAGACGTGACAGAAGAGGTCAAGGCGAGAGATTTTTACATTAAGTGTTATCGTTGAGGAGGACCACATCACATGAAGGATTGCAAGCAAGGCAGGAACGACTCAGCAATGTGCACCACGATCACCGCTGCACAGTGTGAGACGACCAGTCCGAAGTTATTGTGTGAGAGATGTAGTGACATAGAGTTCAATCCTCATTGTACCGTGAAACGTTGAGGGTAAGAAAGTGAATGCTGTAAGAGACACCGGATCTACCATGACAATTGTGGAAAAGAACCTCGTTCCAGAGCATTGCTACACAGGACAAGAGAAAGAGGTATCACTGGCATCGTCATCAGTCAAGCAGAATCTTCGTGTGGCCAACATTCATATGGAGACACCATACTTCACTGACAACACCGAAGTGTTAGTTATGGACAAACCTGTTTGCCCAATACTGATCGGGAACACTTGTAAGAACAAGACAGGAGATGACATCAAAATTCCTGTATACCCGATACAAGCAGCAGCAGTGAGAGGAGAAAGAGAGACCCTCAAGATCAAGGAAGGTAAGACAGCTGTATCACCTGAAGATTTAAGAAAGGAGCAAAAGGAGGATCCATCACTGAAGAAATTCTTTGACATTGCGAGGAAACCGGACAACGCCAGAACCACCAAGGCAGATGTGGAGTCATCATTTGAGGTGAAGAAGGACATACTGTACAGAAAGGTGCGAACACCGAACAGCCGACATACACAAGTTGTAGTGCTAAGCAAACTTAGATCTAGTGTATTGCAAGTAGCGCATGATGTACCCATGTCAGGACATCTAGGAGCAGCAAGAACCAGACAACGCTTATTGAGCGACTTTTTCTGGCCAGGCCAGGGATGAACAGTGACGTCAAAAGATATTGTGCGTCATGCGATGTTTGTCAACGATGCATTGGCAAGAATACCATCAAGAAAGCGCCTCTGCAGAAACCACCACTGATTGAAGTACCGTTTCATCGTGTAGCAGTGGACATCATAGGACCCATCAATCCCATGTCATCATCAGGGAAGAGATATATCATCACAGACATCGATTATGCTACACGCTATGTAGAAGCAACAGCACTCAGGAACATCAACACTGAGACAGTGGCAGAAGCTCTATGGGAAATTTGGACACGTGTGGGAATACCATCACAAAATTCTGACGGACAGAGGAAGCCAATTCATTTCAGGCACCATGCAAGAAGTCAACAGACTGCTCAACATCAAAGCATCACTACAACGCCATACCATACGCAGACAAACGGACTCGTTGAAAAGTTCAACGGCACTTTGAAGACCATGCTGAAGAAATTGTGTTTGGACCAACCAAAGGAATGGGACAGATTTCTTCCTGCAGTTCTGTTTGCATACAGAGAAGCTCCACAAGAATCACTCAAGTTTTCACCATTCGAGTTGCTATATGGAAGACATGTTCGAGGACCCATGCAAGTGTTGAAACAGATTTGGACGGATGAAGAACTGGAAACAGATGTCAGAACTACAGCTGGTTATGTCATCGATTTGAAGGAGAGGATCGAAGAAACATGCAAGATCGCAGCAGAGAAAACATGGAGAAAGCACAAGACAGACAAGCAAAATACTACAACAGGAGGACAAAGATGCGACATC
The DNA here is from genome assembly GCA_016801955.1 of Conus betulinus. Lineage (NCBI taxonomy): Eukaryota > Metazoa > Mollusca > Gastropoda > Neogastropoda > Conidae > Conus > Conus betulinus. The sequence continues at coordinate 205,879 of JADBJO010003051.1, read as the reverse complement.
TACAAATAGGAAGCAAAGTGCTAGTACTGCTACCAGAGAAGCACAACAAGCTCCAGTTGACGTGGAAAGGGCCGTACACTGTTGCCAGAAGAGTGAATCAGGTTGATTACAAGATCGTCATCAACGGCAAAGAGAAGACATATCACATCAATCTTCTGAAGGAATACCACGAACGTGAGTCGGATCAACATCAGGAGTACGTTGCCGTGGTCATGCAAGAAGAAGACCATGAGGATTACATGAATGACCATATACCACTCATACCTTTGACTCGCACGGAGGATGTAAAGGATGTAGTATATGGACCACAACTGTCAGCAGAGCGGAAAGCGGAGTTAGAAGGCATTGTTCGCTATCATGACAAGATCATCACGGATCTGCCTGGAGAAACAGACTTAGTCACTTGTGAACTGAGACTTACGTCCAACCAGCCTGTGAGGGTGCATCAGTACCCAGTACCTCATTCGCAACTAGAGACTGGAAAAGGAGGTGGAGCAAATGTTGGCTATGGGAGTCATCGAGCCAGCGGTTTCACCTTACAATGCACATATAGTGCTTGTCAAGAAGAAAGATTCTACTGTCAGATTCCGCATTGATTACAGGAAACTCAATCTCGTCACTGAGTTTGACGCAGAACCATTGCCAGACATTGAGGCCATATTCGCCAAGATACGGGAGGCAAAGTATTTTTCCAAGATAGACTTGTCGAAAGGATTTTGGCAGATTACATGAGTAGGAGCGCTATGACTGAAGACTGAACCGTTCAGCACAACCTGCAACATTTTGTCAGCTGTGCAAGATGAAAATGCTGCGAGATTTGAATTTTTGTAGTTAACTATGTCATATTCTGATGAAACTGCTTTGTATATATGTTAATGAAATGTATACCTCCATTTGTAAGTGCTAAAAATAAGATTTTTTGCTTAAGAAGGGGGATATTTGTCACATTTCATTCCTAAGTTCAAGAGTTACGTCACAATTGAGTGACGTCTTTAATGACATGACGTCCACAACTTGGCATTATTTTTGTGCAGACTTATATTTCGTAGAAATTATTAGTGATTATAGGGTCGAAAATGTAAAACAAAGATTTTATTTGTTAAGGCGTGAATGTTGTTTCATCATTTATAAAATCAATAAAGATCACTATAGCATGTACCAATCGTTATATTTTGTGTCGCGCATGCGCATGAATGTGTAACCGACCAACGGCACTCGCTGGAGAATTTTCTACAAGTCAACACCGCGCTGTGAAGATCGAAGAAGAATACCAAGGCTACCTGGAAAGAAGCGACTTGCCAGAGGAAGAAACCAGACCAGGCCAATCTGGAGGACGACTGAAGGGCGAAGGCGGCGTCACGAAGCAAATCCTTGACGGGGAAGGACTTAGAGTCGACGAGGATCGATCTACTTGCTCGGCAGCCGTGGCCATTCCGTCTAGCAGATTGTGTTGAGGTCCTTTATTTCAAATCTAAAATTATTCTCGTCAAATCGCTTCAAAATTCACTTCATTATAATTGAGCAACAGCATCTTTTACCGAAACGGGGGGGGGGGGGGGGGGGGGGGGGGGGGGGGGGGGGGGGAGTGGTGGTGGGGGGTGGCAGTAGGAAGTTGACAGGATATCGAGTCAGGCGTTGGCATTTTAACCCTCACACACGTTGATTCTTCAATCACAATTGATTCTTATTTGCAAAATAACGGTTTTTTAATGGTTTTTAGATGTCGGATATCAAAATTGCTCTCGTAAACTTAAAGATTCATGTTCAGCGTTGAAAGTAACATGTAATCAGCAAGTTTTGTTAAGACTGGTGCATATTTGAAAAATAACGGTTTTTAAACGTTTTTTTTTTTTTTTAACTGTCGAAGTGTTTTGTAACATAGACACTCTTTAATCAGCATATCAAATTACATACATCCACCAATTTTGGTTGAGATAGCTTCAAAAATGAAAAAACGGTTTTTAACGGTTTTTAACTGTCGAAGTGTTTTGCAACATAGATTTTTTTAAAATTAGCATATCAAACTGCATAAGCAACCAAAATTTGGTTTCTGTTACTTTGTTAGTCTTTGAGCTATTAAATATTCAAATTTCGCCGTTTAGAGCGTACCTAAATTTGCATAAATTTAAATAACTGGCAAACCCTTTAAGATATCAATACCAAACTCCTTTCTGCTCTGGGCCATAGCTACAGAAACATTTTCCGTAGACTAGTTTTGTGACGTCATTTCCAGTTTTTGCTATTCCGTGAAACAACTGAAATTGACCAGTGACACTATCAGGCACTTCCGGTTTGCACTTCCGGTTCGTTATAATAACATACATGTTGCAAATATAGTGTTATGTAAGTGTTCTGAATATCATTACGATCTGTCCAACCGTTTCTGAGTTATTCAAGTTTCAGGTTTGGCCGTTTTTTTTTTTTTTTTTTGCATATCTCGGCCGAAAAAAAACCGTCAATTCATTTAGAAAATTGCCATTTGCACATGCCCACAATGCCCTGCAACTTTCCTGAAAATTTCAAGACGATTGGATGAAAAAAGGGTAAGAAAAAGAAAAAGAAAAAAATTTTTTTACAATAACAATAGTATTCCCCCAGAGAGTTGTGATGCACGTTAAATAAGTGTTTCTTTCGGGACATGGGGCTGGATCGGACACACCCTCAGGAAGCTTGCATCCAGCACCCACACGCCAAGCCCTGACCTGGAACCCGCAGGGAAAGAGGAAGAGAGGCCGGCTCGCAGCAGCTGGAGGCGAGACACTGAGGCGGAGTTGAAATAACAAGGGACCAACTGGACAGGAATGGCCAGAACAGAGTGCGGTGGCGAAGGGTCGTCGATGGCCTATGCCCCACCGGGAGCGATGGGCATAATGATGAATGAATGAATGATAAAACGGATAAATCAATGGATCTATCACATAATGAATAATTGCTATTAAACTTTCACACACATGGCAACACATATACACCCGTGCGTGCGCGCGCGCGCACACACACACACACACACACACGCGCGCGCACGCACACACACACATACACACACACGCACGCGTGCTCGCACACACACACACACACACACACACACACACACACACAGACACACACACACTCTCTCTCTTTCCCCGCCATCTTGGTCACGTGAACGTTTTTATTGCGCATCCGCTACAATGACTAGAAAGACCCCAGGGAAAAGACGTGGACGAGTCTTCGAACGCGATGACAACTACAACGAGACAAAAAGTGGTTCAGGAACAGACGATGTCAGCGGAAAAGCAGCAGGTGACGGTGCAAGCGATGCCGCCACTTCCACTTCAACTGCCGCTTCCGATCAATCCGACACCGTGAGACCAAACACGTCATGCTCCAGCGACACAACACACGCTACGGTGATCACCAGCGCGCTTAGTGATATTAAAAACACGATATTGAAACTGTGTGATAGAATATTGTCCCTAGAAAGAGCTGTTAACGATCAAAAGCAAGAAATTAAAAAAACTCAAGTCAATCCAGGCTAGACTAGTAAAATCCACTGCCACGGCTACCACACAAACTGAACCCCAAATCATTACCCCTGGCCTTATATCGTATGTAGCAGCAGCAAGATCCACTCCTACATCTCCATCTCTATCGCCATCCAATGTAATCGGGAGCAAAACTGCGTGAAGGGGCAAACAAATAAAAAAGGAACGCTGGAAGACAAGAAAAGAAAATCTAACGTCATAAAGGCAAATGACGCGAAAAGCAAAACGTCATCCAAAGACTCCAATACGAAAAAGAACAATTACTTTCCATCTGTTATCGTATTCTCTGATTCCATACTGAAAAGTGTACAAATGAAAAGACTAGGCCGTTCGTATGGGTTTTCCTCCAAACGACCGAAAACATATGCCACACAAAAAACTGAGTCTTCAACTACTTGATTCAACAAACGACTCAGAAATACCAGACGCTATAGTAATTCACTGTGGTATCAATGATTTGAAAACGCAAGAAGCAGAAACAGTCCGCAAATATTCCACAAAAGCTGTCAAACAAATCAAAGTGTGAAACACCCTCATCACACATTGTTGTGAGTCAGGCAACTGCAGTAGAAGATGCTGAATTGGATGCTAAACGTGAATTGTTCAATGCCTTTGTAAGAACAGAACTGCTGGCTGACAAAATTATCTCTTTCGTACCACACAATAACTTCTATGACTACGGGAGAGACGGGATGCATCCAACCACCAGGGGATCATCGATCCTGGCAGCTAACCTTGGCCGGCATCTACGAGACCTCCTTTGGCAAAAAGCCCAAGAAGCCATCTCGACTTCTACCACCCCATCCAGGGTGTTTGGGGTCCTCAGATGCTGTATCAGGACTAGAGGGGACCTTGGTGGAACCCCTATGAAATGCTCCGAATGTTCGAGAGCATCTCTCCCTCAAGTCTCTATATTGACTGAAATCTAGTCATGTAGTGGAGCCCAGTTATATAGGCCTACCTCCACCTCACTTGTTAACATGACAATTTGAATTTTATTACTGAAGATATTTAAGTTTATTACTTTACATTTCTGTTTCGTCATTCTTGTTTTACGTCTTATGGGTATCGTACATGTCCTTACCTGTTCATATATGTTAGAAGGGAATTTCTCAGTCACTTCACTTATCATATACATCTTTATCATGAGAACAAAGAAGAGACCAACTTTTAAACTCCAATGGAATTGTCGCTCCATAACAAAAAAATATACTTGAATCAATATCTTGGAATAAATAAGTTTCATGTATTATTATTACAATCACTAAATGTCAACAGCGATAATCTACCACATTTACCAGGATTCTATCACCCCTCCAGTTTATGAACAATGTGCGGACCGAATACAAACAGCTATGTGCGTGAAGGCCTGGATTTTTGCGAAAAGAACTCCACCAGTATCCAATAGCATCCCTTCTGTTTCATGCTGTGCAGCAATGGTCAAATTTACCTCTTCTTTGATATTGAACATTGCCTCAGTTTACCTTCCAAAAGGACCTGATGATGCAAATACAGAATGGTAAAAAGGGTTCCAAGACCAAAGAGACAAATGGGTTATTGGAGGAGATTTTAACGCACATGCTCCTTTTTGGGACGATGGCTGCTCTTATGTTACAAGTAATAGATTATTAAATAACATATCTGATTCTGATCTATATTTGCTAAATAACGGAAATATTACTCGCATTCCAGATATAGCCACCCATAACCCCTCAGCCATTGATTCAACCTTTACATCTCCATCACTTGTAGTAAACTCAGTGTGGGAAACTGGAGATAATCCACTGGGATCAGATCATATTCCAATAATAATATCGTTGAATGACATATTAGAACAGGAAATCTCAGAAGATATTATTCCAAAATATATTTACAAAAAGCAGAGTGGTCTTTTTTTCAAACCAATCTTAACAACACAGACGTAGTGTTCTCAGCTAAACAAAACGTATATGACCAATACACTGCATTTTGTAAATATATTTTAGCAGCAGCTGACAAGTCGATCCCGAAGATAAAAAAACACAAAGAAAAAAAAACATAATGGAAATATATGGTGGAACACAAAATGTGAAACTGCCAATAAAAAGAAGAAAAAAAAAGAAAGATTCAAGATTTATTGTAAAAAGAAATCACCATAAAAAGAAATGTAAAAGGCAGAGAAGAAAGTAGTAGAGATGTCATAGATTATGCAAAGCTGCAGCATTGGAATGAATTTTGTAACTCTGAAGTTAAAAAAAGCATAAAGATATTGGTAAAGTGTGGGAGGAACTGAAAGCTATGAAAAATGGATTAACATCGACACAGTACACTATAACAATAGATAACGACAGTCTTCCTAGTGCTGATGAGAAAGCAGAAGCTTTCTAAACATGTTTGCTAAGGTAAGCCGCTCTGAAGGTCTAACAAGTACTGACCAAATATACAGAGAGAAAGAAGAAGGTATTAAAGCACAGGATGAATCAACAGCAGACAATAGTAACAAATATCAATGCTCCTATAAGTATCCATGAAGTAAAAAATAGATAGATATATATAGACGGACAGAGACAGATAGATAGATAGATAGACAGACAGGCAAGTAGGTTTTGTTTTGTTTTGAAAAGGATGATGGTAAATCATCATCATCTCTAGTCACATCGACACCCCCTTCCCCCTTAATCCACCCCCACCTCGCTGCCCCTCCCTCCTTATTCTACCACGATGGTAATGTACAGGTGGTCGACACTGAGCGCTGATATTGTCCTCAAGCATCACGTCAGGATTGCTGGCAATCTCGATCCCTCACGGCAGTGTGATGGCTAATAAACAAATGCTTAGCGCTGGTGCCTTCGTCCTTTCCAATGGCCCTGGTACGTGATAAGTATGTCTTTGAGAGAGAGGGGAGGGGGGGGGGGGGGGGGGGACAGAGACAGACAGAGACAGACAGAGAGAGGGGGGGGGGGGGGAGAAAAGACAGGCAGATAGAGAGAGACAGACAGACGGACAGACAGACAGACACAGAGAGAAAGAGAGAGAGGCAGACAGAGAAAGATATATATATATAGTTCATATATATTTATATATATACACAGAGAGAGACAGAGAGAAAGTCAGTCTGTAAGACAGACAGGCCCGGCAGACTGCCATGGTCACACTATCATACAACCACAGTTCTCTTGCGCGTAAATAATCGCCCTTTCGAAACATAATACCGTTACTTTTGGGCAAACTGACCATCTGCTGGAAGTATGTACTTGATGTAAACTATTCTGCCTTGTCTCTACACCAATAACTGCTTCTGATATCAAAATACCTCATAAGCCAATAACAGAATGAAAAATTCAAATGGGTTAAAAGGGGGTCCTCACCCATGAATAGCATGTTTGGTTGTTCAAAAGTATGATCGAGTGTTTCGATGTACGTGTTACTTTTCTTCTGGAACTCACCTCTGTCCGTGTTTCGGGTCGTGCAAGTAGCCAAATCGTGACTCGCCACGGAGATTGCCGAGCACAGTACGGAAAGAGACGAGGGTCGGGGATTCCGCAAGTGACGTGTAAGTGCCAAGACTACTGTGAATGAAAGACATGTCCCTAAAAGCTTTCGCTATGAGGACGTAAAACTCAACTATTTTCCGGTGATATAATGGCAGATGCTGCCAGCTGCGAGTCAAGTTCCAAGGAAGAGGACATCGAACGTGAAATTTTCACTGAAGTGTATGGAGTTCAGCCGTACCAGTTTGAACCTACAGTTCCTTGTACTGTACCATCTCCTCGCCATCAGACGCTTGTGTTTCTTTCCAGGCAGTTCGATATTTTACAGGTTGACCATATCATGTACATGTACACACATACGCACGACACAGATAGTACATGATATAAAGCATGCACATACATACATCTGTTCACACACACACACACACACACACACACACACACACACACACACACACATATTACCGTAGTATGTAAATAACTTTGAAAATGATTGTGTGATAAACCACATTTTGCTTCAATTGTTTAGATCTATCAGATGATGCCCTTTTCTTTGAACAGGAGTTGTCAGCTACTGCATCATCACACTAATTCTCTTCCCTGCTGTAGAAATCTTTTCAATAGCTGTTCACTTTCAGTCCCCCCCCCCCCCCCCCCCCCCCTCCACACACCACACACACACACACACACACACACACACACACACACACACACTTTCTTTTACATTCTTCATTTTCAACCTCACTCTCTCCACTTAAATTCTGGATTTCCACATTGACAACTAGAATCTGAGGGGTCTTTTACAATATATTGCAGTCAAGATTCTGGCTGTTATTGTAAAAACTGATGCGTGACGTGCCGTACATCAGATCTAAGCTGCAGATCTAAGCTCATTATTCTCGTACTCACCAGGGCAGTTTATGGCACACAGACATACCACACCTGCATATATCTTAAAATGCACACTAAGTCACCATCCTGTATCCAAATACTGATAAATAATTCACTTACTAAAGCATATGGTTGTTGGGCGGAAACTTGAACTTGCAGGGGTGCCTGATGTTCAGCAATGTCCTGAAAAATAAAAACCCAAACTATTATTCACTGGAGTCCAACAAGTTGTTATTTGTGGACATGAACACTTTCTTGTTAATAAGAATCGTAACTTCAGTTTTGTTGGAAGCAGTAACAGCAGGGGGGAAAAAAAATCACAAACAAGCAACAGTTTCAGTGGCAGCAGGCAGTGTGACTGACTGACTGCCACAATGACAGTAACAATGTATGTTTCAGTTTGATGCCAACACTCAACAAAAATCCAACAACTATCTTTACAACCAACCATACACTGAGAATGAAACAAAAAGATCAACCACCTATTCCACAAACCTTACCTTCTTTACGTCTCTGAGTTTGGCTTTCATGCTCCTGACAGAATCCGTGTCACTGTTGTGTTTGAGGCTTGCACTTGCAGCTGGCGAATGAACAGAGAGTGCTTTAATACATTTTTCTGTTATAATAGTTGGCACAGCATCCTCTCTCAGCTGTCTTCGGACCCGAATTCCAGCTTCCACCTTTACCCTCCAGGTGTGTTGGTCTTGGAAACTGTACTCTTCGAAGTGACGACCGCAAATGCCATGATAACTGTCCCGAAGAACAAAATCTTTCCTCGTTGTGGTGACAAAATTTATCCACAATCGCCTAAACTGGCTGGAAGCACCTTGAAAAGCATGAACGCTTACTCTTTGCTTATTTCCTGATGAAATTCCGCAACCAGACACAGCACACATTCGCCCCATCTCACTTCAGCCGAACACGAAGAGCGACTTCGCTTTTTCGACGTCATCAATCGGGAACCCCCCCCCCCCCCCCCCCTTTTTTTTTTTTTTTTTTTTAATCGAAATCGAGGCTCTCGTTCCTGTTTCAGCCTCTCGCTTTCCTAGTCCGCAGGAAATGCTGCTCTCACTGCAAGATGAGAGCACAGGCGGCTGATTCGGGGCTGGGTTTCGCAGTACGACCACATACCAAAACCGTTTATTTGGTCAAAATAGATTTGTAAAAATGGGTGAGAACCCCTTAAGAGTCAATAAACCCCGTATATCCTGTGATCAAATACCTCACTTGCTCGCTCACTGATAAACAGCGAAAACAAAAGTGGGCTCAGGCATCACCCTGTTTTAGCCCACTGAACATTACTACAATCAGTAAACTTAGTTCTACAAGGAACTGTCGCTTTCACAACATTATACATACTTGTAATGCATTTGTAAAAATCCTATCTAGTACCATTTTTCAATCATCATTGGTCCGAGAAGATTTCTATTTGGGGAATCGAAAGCTTTTTCAAAATCAGTGAATGCTACATATATTTTTATCAAAAGAAAAACTTTTGTTCGAGAGCCAGTAAAAAGTGAACATGTGGTCAACAGTTGAATAACTCTACTAAAACTCGCTTGATAATCACCTGTAATATCATTTTGCTTGATCCATTCTTGCTGTCTGTTTTTCATTATTCTCAAACATTTTACTACTTATAAAGATTAGAAAAATACCCCTATAACTGTTTGGATTGGTAGCATAACTTTTTCTTAAAATTGGCAAAATTACCGATTCCATCCAACTGTCTAAGAACACACGATTATCAAACAATTTATTGCATAATCATCAGACCGAAGTGCACAACTTGGATAGAAGAATGTTTGAACAGTTCACCAATGCACACTGCCTTACGATTTTTATGGGGGTTTTTTTAGTGCTAGTAACACTTCCTCTTTACGAAAGCGACGATTTATATCAACATCAGATTCAACTTCAGACATTACCTGTTCTGGCTTATTATCATCATAGGATTGTTACAATGCTTAACAATGCTTGAACCATATGTCCACTGTAATGTTATTTCTAGGTCGTTTTCTTTCTGGCGAAGTCCAATAAACAAAATCCCGACACTCCTTCTGATGCGTTATTGATGTAATAAACTTATTCGTTAACAATTTGTCGATTTTTTTTCTCTCATTTTTCTCTTTTGTAAAATGTTTATATTCACGCCTAACTATTACATATTATGCAGTCTTGTCTGTGTTTCTGATGATTGACGATTGATTCTCAACAGCCTGGTAGTCTTTCTTTTCTTAAGGACTCATTCTTCACTGAACCAGTCTTTTGACACTCTTTTGTTATCAACATGCACACAGTCCCCCACTCCCACCCCCCATGTATTCACCCCTTTCCGTCAAATATTCGCGAATATATTTAGTGAATTGTCTATATCAGAATCAGTTAAACTTATAGCAATGTCAATTTTGTTACTCATGTTTCTTTGAATAATTTTATCATTAAACAACGAGGAGCATTTATCAATCCAAACAACAGTTTTTTCTTAAACATGACCCTGCACTTTTGAAAAAAAAAATACACGTGTCTACCAAGTTTCCAAACAAGGGTAACAATTTGAAGAGATACAAGCGCGTTCGAAAACATTAAGTTCGCTTCTATCATACAAAAGAACCAAAAGTTCATCTAACAAAACAAAACAGAAGTTTACACTTCAAACAGAGTCAGAAACGTATGTGAAGTAACTCGTTTGGTTTCCTTTACACACAACATTTAAGATGCAAAAATTCAAAACAGTGCACATATTCAGTAACATCTTAGAGAGAGAGAGAGAGAGAGAGAGAGAGAGATTTCACCTTTCCCTCCTTCGTTAGTTTGTTTTTTTTTTACTTATTCTGTCCGTCAGTCGCTCTCTCTCTCTCTCTCTCTCTCTCTCTCTCTCTCTCTCTCTCTCTCTCTCTCTCGGCTAATGCACACATTAACACACCAGTGAAAGGGAGGCAATGACAGCTTGTACCCAGGGCTTACCTGTTCAGCTGAGACATCCAACCGGTCAACTGATGCACGGACATAAATCACTCGGAACACTGTATTTCCTGCTGGAGGTCTTAAGAAAGACAACTCCCAACTGTAGAGGTGAGCCCTGAGTAGACGTTGCTATTATCTCCCTTTCACTGGAGTGTTGCCGCGTGCATTACGGGGGGGGGGGGGGGGGGGGGGGGGGGGGGGGGGGAGTTGGTGGTGGTGGGGAGGGGGAGAGCTAGAGAGAGAGAGAAAGAGAGAGAGAGAGAGAGAGAGACTCTAGACTCTTGACGCGCGCTTTCACGCCGCGCCATGTGTTGTGGAGCCGTCGGTCCGTCCATAGGAGTACGCAATATACATTTCAACATGAAAAAAAAAAAAAAAAAAAGGATTGGAACGTTGATTGTAACATATTTTGTTTTCTGATCAGAATTTTTTATTCTTCCTATATCGTCAGTATTACTATACATATGGGTTTCTCTGGTTTTTAAGGCATAGAAGATGTACATTGCAATATCTCTTATGGTTTCAGTGTTATCGTTTTGTAGCAGACTTTCCAGTGTGATTGCGTTTCTGTTACTAAAGTGTTTGAAAATGTATTTTGTTCGTAATTGCCTGTAATTTGGACACCACATTAAGGAGTGCATTTTTCTTTCTACTGTTGGGGAGAAGGGGCATGTTGTTATAGCTTGTTTTGTCTCTATATATATATTTTTTTTTTTTTTTTTTTTTTTTATTGCAATGCAATTCGTTTATTCCTAATCGTAGTCTTGTCTATGCTTTTCTGAACTTCGCGATTGTGATTGCGCGAAAGTATTCTTCAGTTGGTGTATAGTTTTAAAACGTATTATATATTGTAAATCGTTCACTATTCGCTATTTTGTTATGCCAGTTCTGCTTGTAACAATCTATGATTCTTTGTTTTAGTGTTATGATAAATCTTTGCTCGTTTCCTACGCCTTCATTCAACCAAACTTCAGAGAAGCCATACATATCCAAGCAGCGTTTAATTTCCAGTGCCCAGTTCTGTGGTTTGTCAATTTCTGCTTTTTTCTCTTTCACATGCTTGTCTAAGTATTCTGTCTGGAGTCATCTTCATTAATTTGAACCAATATCTGATTGCTTTTATTGAACTATCTATACTCATCGGATATCTTCCTAGTTCTCCGTACACTAAGTTGTTTGGCGTTTTCTTTCCTACCCCCATTGATCTTTTACATGCGAATAGATGTATATTTTCCACCGCTGAATAACGAGTTAAACTCCATACTTCTGCTGCGTACAGTAGCAGTGGCTTGACCTGAGTATCAAACAGCTTAAAATATATATTTATATCTAAATGTCCTAAGCTATACATTGTTTTCATTATTTCACCTATTTTCCCTTTCGCCCTTCCTGCATATTCTGGAAGTGAAATATCTACTGAGAGTTTAGTCGTTAGAGTGAAACCTAAGTATTTGTAGCTGTTTACTACCTCAATTTCTTCCCTTTGTAGTTCCATTTTTCTAGTCTGCCAAGGTATCCTCCTTTTCTAAAGATCATGATTTTTTTTTTTTTTTTTTTTTGAGATTAACCTTTAGTCCAGTGCGATCTGAGCCTTCCTGTAGGTCTTAACTTGGTTTGCAGACCTACTCGTTCTTGCTATTAAAAAACTATGTGTTCAGCGAATAAAACTAGAGTCATCAGAGAGAGAGAAAGAGAGAGAGAGAGAGAGAGAGAGAGAGAGAGAGAGAGAGAGGATTAAACGAAGGAAGAGAGGAGAAAGAAGCGGGCGGTGGCGAGGGGAGTGTGGAGATGGCTGGAACGCCAAAGAGGGAGCAGCGCGCAGTAGTCAAAAAGACACGAAGGAACGTCAAAGGCATACAGAAGATTCCAATTCTTCTGAAGGAAAAAGGAGAAGAAAAAAAAAAAAAAATCAACGAAAAGCGAATCCAGCCTAGGCCAACCGCAGACATCCAATCATGAACCAAGCAACCAACCAAGCAACCAACCAAGCAACCAACCAACCAACGAACTTACCAACCAGCCCAACCAACCAACCAACAGCTAATAAGATATTCCTCAGTCCTGCAAGGCCTATCATTTTGGAGACACTTTCTGCCTCGTTGCCTTGGTTTCTTTCTGTCAATCTCTCTGTCTCTCCACCCCTCTCTCCCCCTCTCCTGCCTCTTTCTTCTTTTTCTTCTCTTCACCTTATTTGACTCTTTCTCACACTTTTTTTTTTTTAACCGTTGTACTATTTTCTTCATTTCGGTTTTTTTTTTTTTTTGTTAATGCCTTCCTTTCATTCATTGATTCATCATTTCAACTATTCTGTTTTTGATCCGTTCGGGTTTTTTTAAAAATTATTATTATTATTCAACAGCCATTTTTTTTTACCGTGAATAAATTTTTTTTTTTTTTAACTGTTCCACAAAATGGGCTGACATGTTAGACCCCAGCTACATTATGGCTGTTTTGCTGGCGGATTTCCGTAAGGAGACTCCCGAACATCTGCCGCTGAGGACCCCGGATTTTCATGTCTGATTTACCGCGTGATGTGGCCACACACCCCAATTAGAATTTTGCACTAAACCACAATCATAATCCATGTAAGCGGTTTGAGGACTACTATAAATTTGAACCAGCATTTAATGTTAAAACTGATTAGTAATCAAAAGAATATCTCCCCCACCAATTATGTCCCTTGTTTTGAGGGGGATTTTTACCGATGAAATCATAAACAATCTTCAAAGACATGACCTTCCCCTTAGTTGACGGGCACATTTCGGGCTTTTGCATTAACCCTGTGATCCTATCTTTGCGCCAGCTGGAAGCGCCCAAACAGTCCCATTCCATTCCTTTGATTTCAATCTGTCTGCTTGGAACCACCTTGCTTGAACATTGATGGCTGTATGAAAGAAAATGAGAATCAACTTTCAGACTCAATGAAAATTCTCAAAACAATCTCATTGCACCCGTCTATAAATACTCGACACCTTAAGCAAGGCCTTAGCGCATTCATTTTTGGTGTGCAGCCTGTGCTGTTCAAAGGAAAACCCGGTCAGATCACCGTGACACAAATTTTACTATACCTCAGATGTCGTGTTGTGCAACAGAATTCTTTGGGGTCCAGTTTCGCCGAGGAAGCGTCACGCGTGCGGACTAGTTCATATACGCTGTACCACATGTGCTAAATCACGAGACAACAGTGCACATGTTTACGGCTAAATGAAAAAAAAACAACAAAAAACTGAATGACTTGAAAAGAAAAGACAGGGGGACAGGGTTCCTAGGAGAACTCCGAGCAACACACCTGACTCTCTCAGACTCCCACCGACACGTAATGAACCTGAACACAGGGTTAGGGTTAGTGAAAAGAAGGCAAAATACATCACGAACACACAAAACAAGGTGTTAAAAAAAAGGCAAAATACATAATGAACACACAAAACGTGTGAAAGGCAAAATACATAATGAACGCACAAAACAAAGTGTGAAAAGGCAAAACACATAATGAACACACGAAACAAAGTGTACAAAGGCTAAATATAATAACGAACACACAAACAAAGTGTACAAAGGCTAAATACATAACGAACACACGAAACAAAGTGCACAAAGGCAAAATACATAACGAACACATGAAACAAAGCGTGCAAAGGCAAAATGCATTATGAACACACAAAACGAAGTGTAAACTAACGCTTGCGCAATGCACAAACCAAATCAGCTCTCACGGTTGGCCTTAGGTTTGGTGCCGTCGGGGTCCAAACCGGACGGACGTGGTGGCGCCCTCCGCGTGAATTTTCGAGGGAAAAAAAGGTGCATTTGAGATGCTACAGACATGACAAAGGCACCAAACAACGCTCCCTCGATCACAGTCAGCAGGAGAATTGTCACAGGTCTTGTGGATTGTGCTTCATTCGTTGGTCGCTGGGACACACGAATCGACACAACGTTTAACACGTCAGCTGAAACGTCCTGTGTCTGTCCGTGGATAGACGTTACATCTGCGCCAAGGTACTTGACCTCAGATGGTAAACTGTCAGCACGTGAAACTTTTATCTGATGTTTTCGGGAAAGGAGAGAGCAGTCAGGAAATATGCTGGAAATGTCATCGGCTCAGGAGATTTTGACCAAGGATACACTGTGTGTGTGTGTGTGTGTGTGTGTGTGTGTGTGTGTGTGGTGCGTGCGTGTGTGTTTGTGTGTGTGTTGTGTGTGTGTGTGTGCATTTTGTGTGTGTGTGTGTGTGTGTGTGTGTGTGTGTGTGTGTGTGTGTGTGTGTGTGTGTGTGACCTGAGTGCCAGTTCGTTGGACCGCGATCACCAGTTCCATCTGATTAAGACCCTGCTTTTCATCTGAAAATGAAGATTTTTTTTCA